>VZRE01001354.1:515153-579163 GCA_013396775.1 Cephalopterus ornatus
CCCCGCCCCGGTCTTTAAAACCTTTCAAACTAGATATTAAAGAGCCTCACAATAACATCAGCCAGCTCTTTCAGCACACTTGGGTGACACCCATCTATCCCTTTGGGCAATGTATGGGTTCAGATTGCTCAGGAGACCCTTGTCTCAATTGTCTCTGTGACTGATAGTAAGGATTTACATGGGGAAAACAATCAAACTTCAGAGGACTTGAATTAGTGTTACTTATTTTGTGCAAGAGTCAAATGTATCCCTTGGAGTTCAGTGCAGTATCATTGAGACAGTTGTTTTTGTTTAGTGATGAATGCTGAATGATCATTAAGCCATAATTTAAATAATCATCTGCAAAGGAATTGTTTTCAATCTAAATTAGCTAGAAGGACATGATGGTTCCCTTCAGGTCTCTTTAGGAGATCTAAGCTTTACTTCCAGGGGTAGGTCTTAAGTTAGGTCTTCCAATATCAATGCAAGTGGCCTTGTAGACGCAGAAGTAAACATTCCTTGTGGATAAGGATGCTCCGGGTGGAGCAGCAATGTCCACTCACTTCGTGAATCTGGAGCAGTCCTGTAAGAACTGCTTCATTTTCCCCCTTCTCTATAGTTTGGACGTGGGATACTTTTGCCTGAAATCCGTACTAGCAGGGTATAAGATTCAACAAAACCTTCGAGATCATAGTTAGTGTGGGTTAGCCACACTTTTTGGAGCTATAACATCAAGACCAGCTTGCTTAAAATACTGATTATTATGTTCTTTGCTGTGTTACATTTTAGCAATGCTCGTAGAAATAATATATGCTTAAGGCAGACACGAGAAGATTTGTAATTCTTTGTAAGCCTCATGCTTCTGAATTCAGTGTTTCATGGAGACTAAGCACAGAGGTAAAACTGTCAGCCTCTGCTTTGACCCAGGCTAACAACTTTTGCTCCTGCAAAAATGATTCACATTTTTAATCATCCATTAGGTTGTGTTCTACATATTGAGGACTTGTAGATAAAAAATTAAATTGAGAAATTCTGGATAGGCAAATGAACCTCAAAGCAATTATAACACCGGAGAATTTATCAAGTGTAGTGATATTTTTCAGCTATGGAAAGAAATTATCATTAACCATTGTCAAGCACTTGCAGTTTTCTACCATAGGGGAACTTGGTTCTCCCTCAGTTTGTGAGCTGATGTAGTGACAAGCTGCAGAGAGATGACAGATTTCGCTGAGGATTCAGAGTCTGAACACCTGTGCAGTGTCATGCATTTAAAAATAGAATGTGACAGCAAAACACATCAACCCTCTAATGTCCAAATGGAAACCACAGGGGTTTTTCCTTCAACTTTTATCCAGAAAAATCACTTTCAATCATCACTGGCCAAGTGAAAACACAAAGCAAAAGCTGTTTTGTTGCGGTCGGTCCAAAATTAAGAGCAACAAATTGGGATGGTAGGCACAGGTGCACAGAAAACATTCAGTAACCCCCGTTTCTTTCTTCTCAGTGCTGTTCTGACATCCTGCATCTCCAAGGGGTGCAGATTATTAATGGTCAGTAGCACTTTCTTCGGGAAACCCTTGGAGGATGGTTAGGAGAGGACTGTCACCCAAAGCTGCTTTGCATACCTTGGCTTTTGTGTGACTCATTCAACCTTCCAATGAAGCTATCAAAAAACAACCAACACATTTTTTGTTTTCTATAGTCATCTCTCTGGAAGGAAAATAAAAAGAGCATTAACCAAGGGCAGCAAGATAAAGCCAGGCTTGCTTGATTACTGTGTTAGAAGTGTGCAGTATGCTCTTCTCTGGAGGAGCCGACGTCACTGGCAGCATTTGAAGGGAACATCTCCACTGCCCATCTCCTTTAATAGTATCCTTGAAACGTTAATCAGATCTAAAGCATGTAATCTTTTCTTTTCTTTTTTTTCTTACAGAGGGAACTAGGTTTCCCAGTCTGCCAGAGACTCTGAGCCGACTGCCAGCCTGCTCTGCTCTCCTCTGGGGCTGAGCACAGTGACTGGGCAGCTCCACGGGCTGACCAGGAACCCACTTCATCCCATTTTTCCCACTACATCCCATTTTTCCCACTACACAGTGCTAACCTTTCAGTACGTGCGCTTTATTCAGCAAAAGCTTTGTTTTCAAAGATCGTGTAGTTTTTCTACACATCTGGTACAATTATTTTGAGATGTGCTTTTTGGCCTCTTTTCTATTGCAATCCTATTAACTGTCTTAAAAAGGACGTTTATTCAGTATTTTTGGACAAGATTTTTATGTGACTGTGTGATGGAGAATTAAGGAATGTCCATATTTAGCTCTTGTGTGCTCTCATTTATGTATGAGAGAGGCAGAAATCTACTTTAAACTCAGATAAGAATTAGCATTTTGGATGACAAAATCCATCACACATGAATGAGTTGCTTCTTAAAATCAACCAAATAAATTAGACTCCCTGTTTAGGAGCATCTGGCACCCTTAGAACCTAGTTCATATAATGACATCTCTCTTTGTTAAGAAGAATTGTGTAACAATATGGTTGATTTATTTCAAGATGATTGGCTTAGCAACTTAATTGGACTATGCAGTATACCAGAGCAAAAAAAAAAAAAAATTTAATTAGCTCATTCATTTGTGGACGACTGGAAGCACTGAATGTCATGCTCAGATTCTTTAGAGGAGTGCAGCCATTTGATCCTGCAAGGAGCCAAACCTTTTCAGCTTCCACAGAACCCAAACTGATGTTCAGGCATTGGGCCTCAGACAAAGCCCACAGAAACCTGCAAGAAATCTGCTTTGAATCCAAAGAACACTCGGTCACTCCTGCAAGGCAAAGGAACCTTCCTGGAGAAACAGCAACACAAAAATGTGCCTCGAAGAATAAAGCTCATTTTCTTCCTCCGTGGCCTCCCTTTTCCCTTCAGCTTAAACTCTCACCTTCCAAGCTCCCAAATGCTGTTAACACACCAGAAAATTACCATGCTGTATCCAAGTTTTATATTCATCCTGGTGCAAAGTTTTATTTCCTCTATTTCCAGGATGACTACTTATATATGAAAAACCTGCATGTGCAACACCATTTGACTGCTTTATGAGGTCACCACCTCTCAGCTGAGACAGAACATTATTATAAATACTATTATTATTATTATTATTATTGAACATCTTAGTAACACAAAAGTAGCAGTGTTATTTATCGTAATGTGTTCAAATTACTTAATATCCAAATAGTATTTTCAGAATGGCACTTGACAGTTGTTCAAATTTTCAAGATCTCTCCATTTTATTTCAGTTCCAAATGCAGCTTGTGCCAGCCAAGAGACTGCTCACTTGTGGGCAAATTCCGCTTAAGTGGAGTTAATCACGTCAGCTTGTTTCTACACTCTAGTTTTACACCAATTTAAATAAAATTAGACGTGTGAGTGCTGATTTCTCTTGTGTTGTTAAGCTAAAATACTCTGAGTCCCCAGTGATTTCTTTTTCCGTTTCTATAATTGAGCACCAAACTCCCCACTTCTGTCCCACCCCCCAAAGCACACAGAAAATAAGACAAAACCAGAGTAAGGATTTGACTTACAATATAAAAGAAGAAGTAGGGCTGAAATTCCATACTTATCACACCCTGTAGTACCTAGATACTGCTGCACATCTGGTGTGTGAGATAATGTGCTGTTTAGAGACCACGGTACGAACACAGAAAATTGGAAATGAGTTTCGAGTCTTAACACTACATTTCCTCACTTCTGGGAGCAAGCAAGGCCCTGTTTTTTGCTCTTTTTGTAGGTCGTGTGATTTGATTACCCGGGGTTTTTTTTTGCTCTGAAAATGATATAGGCACTAAGGAAATCAGAAAAGGAAGAGTTCTGTAAGAAGTATTTTGTGCAGCACAGCTGAGAAGCTTTTTATAAATTCCCAGACCATATACCAAGGTTTAATTGTAATATTAGCAGCAGCAAAAAAAATAAGGAGATGCTCACAGGCAGTCATGTGTGGAGCAATAAAAACCACATGTACCGTGTTCGTTCACTTATCACATCATCATCATCATCATGGCTAGGCTTCGCGAACGAAGATTTGTGAAGGACTCTACCCACGCTTGCTACAAGCGCGCTGATGGCTAAAAAGGCCAATGCGAGATAGACACGTCACTTATCACATAATATAAATAATTAAAGCTAAAGGCAGTGTTTAGCCATTCTCTGTTTAGCATATTCTCTCAGGACTACCTGGTGTTAAAATTGTCACAATGACATGTATCAGTTATTTGCATGTTTCTAGCCTATTAGACAGGAGAAGTTCAATCTGCAGCCAATGTGCTTTCCAGTTATTTCTTACTGAAACCTATGGATGTTTGCATGGGTCTCGACTTCTGGCAGGGAATGTTTTCCTTGTACAGTCATGTAAAAGACAAGATTTTTATTACAAAAAATGACCCATGCACAGTACATTTAGTTTTGGACTTCACCTAGAGGAAGTCGAGTATGTCTGTTAATGCAGAACATCAGACTTGGTCTGACCTTTTAGTACTCACACGCTTCCAAACTGAATGTTTTCTCTCAGTTTTGTGTGTGAGTGCCTGAATGTCAGTTCACCTATAGTGGGGAAGGAGAGTGTTGCCATGGCAAGCCAGGACACGGAAGAGGAGACTGGCTGTCTTTAATGCAAATCCTGGTATTAATGATGTGCTCCCAACGTACAGCACCAGGTGGGATGGCATCTAGGAGGAATACAACAAGCAGGGAAGCTGCTGGCGTGTGATGGGCACCCTGTTCCCAAATCTAGACCAGAGCAGGAGCAGTTCTCATACTGTAAGACCCCAACAGTGGTGGGAGCATCACGGCCTGGCTGCAAGTCCAGGAAAGCAGCATCCCAATCCAAACAGAGGAGCAAACCAGAAGCGTAGTGACCCCTCCTCCTCCCTCCAATCTGTGCTGCATTTTTGCTGTGTACTGACCATGACGATAAATGGAGAAGAGCAGCTGAGGGAAGCATGCTGTTGGCACTCCAGAGAAAACATCTCCTCCCGAGTATTGAGCAGCAACGAACTGCACATCAAAATTGTTTAGACATTTCGATCCATATTCAGCTATCGGAGTTTCTGCTGAAGTTCAGCTGAGCCCTAAGCGAAGTCAAACATGAGCCACATACATCTTATCTACACTTAATGAGGTGTTGCCCTTTGCTGGCTGGAAGGAGATCTGCCAAGATTTTCTCTTCTGGAGCTTGTTTTGGAAATATTAGCTCTCTGATCAGTGAAGTAACATATTCAAGCTTCTGGTTCTCTGAATATGGGTGATAACAACCCTTGTTTCTCACTGTGAGTCCATGCCCTCCTCCATGCATGGCATGTGGACAGGAGAAGCTGCTATGCCTCCAACAGGAGCTGGAAGGTTCCCTGCTTCAAAACCAGCCAAGAAGAACAGGGAAACCAGACTTAGACACAAATTTCTGAGCCAAAATTTGTAACAGACTACTGTGCATATACTCTGGTGAATTTGATGGTCGTGCCCGGTCCAGATTAAGTTTGTACTGGTGGAGGATCCAGGCACATGGGGAACTGGCACAGGGCTGAGCTCCCTTCATCCTTATCCCTGCAGCATTGCAGGCAGGTAGGACAGACAAACAAACCCTTCCTGAAATGGTTCTTTCAAGCAACTGGCTCTTTCATAGGTATCAGAAGTTGTAATGCTATTTGATGTAACAAGTTTATTGGCCTGATCATGGAGACTCAGAGATTTATAAAATCACATTTTTATTACTGATTCAGTCATGCACATACATATTTATAGGCTTTGTAATTGATTACATAGGACAACACATTAAATTTTAATACAGGGGATTACTTTCTGTCCCTGTAGAACCACCTTTTGTATCCACAGGAGGCAGTTTAAAACATTTACAGCAGAGTTGCTTTTATGTCTGTCACAAGCTTATTAACAGCTTTGGTCTAGGCAGCAGTTACATTTAGATTTGTTTCCTTCTTTGATCTCCACAATCTGTGTGAAAACACACATTAGAGAGGAGAAGGATTGTGTGACTTTTTAAGCCTGGCATCACTTACACATCACCAGTTTTTGTAGCTTCTCCTTATAAGCTCACATCTCACATTTCCTGCTCTAAAAGCCTGCTCTTCCTGACCCCAGGGTGTTTAGGTTTTGAGATTACTCAGGGCACCTGTTAACACTCATTCCCAAACCCATTCATGCCAGGGGTTAGGTTTCTTATACAGACTCAGAATTTGGCAATTTGATGAAAAAGACTTCATTTTGTGTTACACCTGTTCAGTCAGTGGATGAATAAAGCAGTGAATACAAGTCTTATTAGCAATCATGAGTCCTTCTGAACTGGTTTATTCTGCTTTTTAAAACACAGTGAGAACTGACTACTGCAGAGTGGATATTTTCAGAGTAAACCTGAAATTACAAAAGTCTATTTTGAAAGCAGATTCATTACCTGCAAAGGAGGTCAAGACTGTGGTCAACTGAAAAACAAAAATCCCCCAAAGAAATTTGACCACCAAGGTACATAAGCACTATTTTGTTTTTGTTACCCTGCATGGTCAAATCCTGGAGCAGGGAAGTCAAATGAGTTGTTAGCAGAGGAATGTGGGTAGTGGTATCCATGGAACCGTCCTGGTCTAGCAAAGATGTCCTTGACCATGGCAGGGGGTTTTGGAACTAGATGATCTTTAAAGTCCTTTCCAGCCTCATCAACCATTCTATGATTATCTAAACTTTTGGGGAAAGAATGGCTGCTGTGAGTAAAGACAAATAAGTCAACAGAGCTGAGATTTCTCACAGAATGCTTGTCTAAATTGACCTCATGTTGAGGCCTTTTGGGGGGTTTGCAGGTTTGGGATCCAGTTGGCTGTTACAGCCTATGAATCCACTGATATTTGCATTCCAATTTGCATTGTTTGCATTTAAGGGAAGACTTTTTCAGGTTATGCTTTTATACAGCCTTTCTTCTAAGACACCTTTAGTCTGCATCCAAAGAGAACACTTCCTTCTGTCTTGTTTCTAGGATTGTACGTTTTCTAGGGTGTATGTTTCTGACATGTGTGCCTTAAAAACAATGTGCTAAAGTCCCATTTCCCTCATCCCCAGCCCTCCTGCAGGTGATTTATCTGCCATCAGTGCTTGTTTCACCAACTGCAAGCACCCTGCTAGTACAGTTCTTTTGCACAACCATATTCTTCATATGCCAATTGGAATGCATCAAATGTGTCATAGGATGAGACCAAATTAATACTCGGGGTTATGTGCAAAGCAATTCACAGTAAAAGAGAGATTGGAAGATGTAAAGATGTGTTGAATGTGCTCCCTTCTTGTTTGATACAGATACAGCGCGTGCGGAGCAAAAAGATTTGAAATTATATTTTTACATGCAAATGACAGCAATTTGTATTAACTCCTATTGTGCTAGGACATAACATTTTCATCTGATCTGAGCCTTTCTGTCTTCAGATCCTCTTTCTGTTCTTATAGTGCATATACAAAGATCTTAGATATTAAATATCTTAGTAAATTCCTGCAGGGGAACAAATCAGGCCTGTGTTGTGACATTCTTCCAGGCAAACTAGATATCAAACTCATCTCTTCTCCCTTTTGTAAACCCAAGTCATGGATTTATTATGTCAGGACAGATGACTGACTAATTTCTAATTAAGTCCTGTTAAAACTTACATGGTGATCAAATTTCAAATTTGAACCTTATCATTTTTAAAGTGTCTCAAACCTATAATTTCATTTTGGAATTAACATTTCATGTACCTCGCATTGGTATTGAATGGGAATGATTTTTTTTTTTAAAAAAATAAGTCAGAAAACCTGAGGTTTTTTAATTGACAAATAGCTAAAAAAAAAAAAACTAAGAAAGATTTTTATGTTTTAGGAAGCTTTGACCAACTAATCTGAAACTGTTCCCCCAGTCTTTGAAATACAACCACATTCAAGCTGAAAAGAATTCTGATTTTCCTTTTCTTGGGGACATAAAAGATGGCTGAATAAATTAAAAGAGATTAAAATTGGGTTTCAATAGGACCTTACAGTATGAAGTCACTGTTAGTACACCATTATGCAGTACACAATGGCTGCAGGCGTGGCTGGCTGCTGTTAGGCAGAGGCTAATATTGTTTCACCTTAAAACTTAATAATCAGGCAGCTTCAGTCAGTGACTTTCTCTTCTTTAAGAGAGTAATTCGTTTAGGAAAGCAGCATGCATGCGTGTGTGTAGGCAGCAATGAAATATCTCCAAGTGCCCCAGTGTGCTACCCCATGCTAAGTGGTTTGAAAAGGAAAAAGGTTTTAATTTAATTTAGAAAACTGCCGTGGCCTTCGACGCATAAGGCAGGGAGGGGAGAAGCTGTGAGCCAGCACGGCACTGCGCCCCTGGCAGCCGTGGAGGGGACAGGCAGCTCCAGCCCAGCCCCAGCTTCCACACTGGCTGGGGAGGAGGACAATCCTTTGCCTTCATCCCAAATTGGTGTGATGGTGTCTGCCGGAGCAGGCGGGAAAGGCAGCAAGAAGGGGCTGCTCGGGACTCCCAGCAAGGGATGGGTTTCGGCGCAGTCCTGGGAAGATGCTCACCCCCAGGCTTTTCCCAAAGGGCCTCCACCCCACTGAAAAGGCGTAAGTGGAGAAGCTTCTCCCCAGTGTGTGACCCCCACGTGTCCAAAAGCAGCCTCAGCCCCTGCCCTCCCCAGGCAGCCTGACCCCACAACACAGCACTTCTTGGTGAGGGGTAAGTCGCCTTTTCCCTCTGTATCCGTAGCAATCCAGCGTACTCGTGCGCTTCCCACGTGTTTCTGTCACAAAGCTTTTAAGCAGAAATATTTTTCTTAGGGAGATGCTAAGAACGTACCCAGCAGCTCCCACAGCTTGGGTACATTAACAAAAGCACATGTGGGCAGCAGGATTTCCAGGAAGGAACGCCATCCTTGAAGCAAGCAGCAAAATGTGTTTTCTGGAAGAAAGGTTTTAACTTGAGACTACTAGTCAATCCCCCCCGCCCCTGCCCAGCTGATGGACTCTTGGGTACATGCACACACGTCCTTCAAAGAGCAGGAGAACTCAGGAGGAATCACCAAGAGTCACTGGATAACCCCAGATAACAGGTTCTTTAGCAGGAACTGGAGTGACTACAGCTTTCCTGTGATATCGATGCAGAAATCACTAGGGGCAACTCTTTTCCAATGGTCCCATGCTGAGCACTGTGTCGACCCTTGGCTCACCCAGAGTGGTGCCAGGAAAATACCTGCATCTTCAATGCTTTAAACAGAGCATTTCTAACAGCATTTCTAGCATTTCTACTTCATAAATGCTACAGGGTTAGCAGAGGGTTAGGGAGGAAACATGCAGTCTGACAGGATGCACTTAACAGTGAAAGCTGAGGCAAAGTTCAGAAACTTGGGATTTGTTTCTGCTCTCTCCCCTCATTACAGTTGTCTCCCATTAAAGGCAGTGGAGTCTGGAAGCACACACATTGTTCTTCAGGAATGGGCTCTTTATCTCCATCGTGTCGCTGGCAGGTTGTTAGGAAATGCAGCCTGCAGTGAAGCAACACAAAAATCTTATGCCTGATTTAAATAATGGTGTTCATTGCCTATTAAAATGTAACTTCCTGCTTTAAAACAGGATTAATTAAAATGTACAAGAATGCAATTCAGTTACATTTTATGCTTCAGCCCAGCACATACTTTTCATCACTCATTCCCAGAAGAAGTATTAAGGGCAGCACGGCATTCTCAGTTCTGCCATTAAAGGCACAAATGAGTATCAAGCCTGTTCTTTTCAAATACTTGGCTCAAGTATCACCATTGTTAGATTTTTCATAACATATTACTTTGGTCATTACTGTTTTGCAAGATAATTGTATCAGTGATCTAACTTTTGACAGGATCCAAAGTGGCTGAAAATAGTTCACTGCAGCACCTTTGTCTTTTAAAGGCCATTTGGGGCTTGTTATTTTAATCCTTGTGCAGCCTGATTTATCACTTCAAACATCTGTCAGCTGTGCTTTGTCTTGAAATTGATAGTGATAGTGTTACTGATTTTTCAACAGCAGCTGGTAGAGGTTCATTAGTTAGGCTCTCAAAGGGAGTAGATAACTAATATTTTTCTTTGTTAATCATCTCTTACACGTTGTAATAATACAGAGTTTGAAATCTACTAGAAATGCAAAGCCTTTCTCTGTTTGTAACTCGTCAGAAGCATCCTTTCATTCTTTTAATCTGGCTCGATTATTAAAACTCTCCTCTTCATAATGCAGTAAAAAATTGAACAATAGCACGTGAGTAGGAAGAGAGAAAAAACAGCCTTTGCTGTGTCGTACTGAGCGAGGAGGGAGGTCATGGGGGTCTCAGAGTCCACATCCAAATATGAATCAACTCCAAAGAGGAGATTAAGGGCTGTTCCGTAATTGATTTTTAATTTAAACTTTACAAGGCATACAAAACCTCATGACAACTTCAGTAAAATCAAGTTCATTTCTAACAGCTACAGCAGTTTTCTGTTAATGCACTTGCCCTGGCACATAAAACAGCCCTTATGGTTAACTATGATTCTTAAAACATTTCCCCCCCAAAAAATCCTTGCCAGCCTGCCTCCAGCTGAGCACCGCAGTGACTCCTGCTCGGAGCTTCCAGGGACCTGAGCATCTGTGAACTCTCCTGCAGCTGAGAGCGTATCAGTACTACCGCTGGTTCCACCGGCAGCGCTCACCAACAGATAATTACCGCTTGAAATTAGTATTTTAATGAACTGATCTCAGCAAATGTAAAGCGAAATCTCCCAGGCATTAAAGAAATAAGCAGGAGGGAAAATTATTAACTCTAAAGTTCAACAGACGGCTGGTCAGCAGGTGCTGTCTTGGCAAAGGGGTTGCATGTTCCCGTTTCCGTCTGCAGGAAGAGGCTGGTTTGGGTTTTGCCCCTACAAGCTGCCTCAGTTCTTAGGGACAGGGTTTAGTGGGACTTGGCAGGGCTGGGTTAATGTTTGGACTTGATGATCTTAAAGGTCTTTTCCAACTTAAATTATTCTATGAGCAACACCTGCAAGTGGAAGAGTGACTTCAGTGGAGATCACAAACACCTGGGATGTCTCACAGGCTTTCCACGTGACTAGGAATGCCTTCTAAATGTCTACTGAAAATAACTAAATGCCAGACCTTCATCCTAAAAGCACAAGTCTCAATCCCATAAGATAATACATGTACTAGATAATACATAGTAGTAGTGAAGCTCAGTGCAAGAATGCAGCCTGAATTTCAAGGAAATGTGCAGAGTGACTGAAAAAACACCTGAGAATCAGTGGGGTTTGCATGTTATCCGAGCATGAACTGTGTTTTCTTCTTAAATATGGACAAGTAACTTGGTCTGGTCTGCATCAGGCACCATGGTCATGCCAGGCCTAGGGAGAGGAGTGTGTGGAGAGCAGGAACAAGCACCTAAAGGTGAAGCCCCCTGCCAAAAGAAATGTGACCTCCACCCCAAGCTTAACATGCACTCAAGCAGCCAGCAGACACAGGAACCCTGTATGCTCGGCTCAGGTTTCATCTACTCCCTCTCAGTTCCCAGTGTCAGAAACTACTCTGGAAATAAATGCATAATGATTTTTGAAGTCAGAGTTTCTAAACATCTCTCTGGAGAAGTCCTTCCGAAGTCACATCTGGCTAGAACACTCCATCTGTATGTCATAGACTCGAAGACCTGTTTGTTTACTGTATTTATGTGCATATATTTATATGTACATATATTTTTATTTATACATATATATAATTTAAGCTTTCTGTATCTACCATAAGTGAATTAGATATTTTTATACAAGACTTTTTTCAGACATTCACAGAAAGGTTTACATTTAAATTACTTCCCCACCCTTCAGGAATTAATTCCTTATGTATAGTAAAGGAGTAAAACTACTTAGTGATATAAAAAAAAAATTATCAGACTCACTCCTACACAAACATACAGGAAAGATACCTATTTTTTTATCTCAAATATCTATTTTAGATTTAAGGGGGAAAAACCCTAAGAGTTTAAGTCTTCAGGAATAGAATTGGTGCATATTTTTTGGCAAGAAGCATCTCTCAGAACAAATTTTCTGTTCTCTCAGCAAAAAGGTAGATCAATTCAATTCATGGATATAATTTAAAAGCTATCTATGCTCTAAGCAATTTATCCAATTGAGGCTGGAGGGAACACTTCAGATAACCTAAAACTACTCATCAGGGCTGTGAGAAAGACAGCGCATACTTTCCAAAAATACATTTTTGAAATAGGAAGTCTTTGGATTCTTTATTTTTAATTTTCACTCTTCTGCTGCTTCTTCCTCCCTATTTTATTTTTTTACTGAAGTGCTGTTTTAGTAAAGTACTATTTTGCTTAGTTGTACAAATTGGAGAATTTTCAAGTGATTTTTTTTTTTTTTGTAAAATACAATACTGAGTTTGAAGTATAAAAAATATGCAATTAAATCATATCCGGAATCGGAAATTTCTCCCATCATATCTATTTTAGATTTGTATTTTTGTCTGTGGGTTATTTGGTTGTTATCACTCACATTCTCATTAAACTAAAGATTTCTACCTGCACCCTCCCCAGCCTTTAGGCATATAGAGATGCAGCCAGAGATCTTTGTCTCTCAGATCTTTTGAGGAGGAATGACAAAGCCCCTTTCAGCCATGCACCACAAACTGCCCTTCATCAGCTTCCTGCTCATCTGCCTGGAGAGCAGAGGGGTAATTCACCATATTACAGGATGGGAAAATAGCGCTGAGTCACACACACTGGCTTTCATGCTTCCAGTTTATGTTTTCTGACTTACCTTCTGTGACAGTTTGAATCTCCTGAAAGGCTAAAAAATGAGGGAAAGCTTCAGGCTCAACCTTATTGTCATGTCTCCCTTCCATCAGCGGGGATGCCAGTACAGCATCCCTCTGCAGAGGGGGAATTCCTCTGTAGGATGCATTAGTAGGATTAGTGCTACGGTTTAGTTGACATGGTGGTGTTGGGTCAAAGGTTGGATTCAATGATCTTGGAGGTCTTCTCCAACTTTAATGATTCTATGATTCTATTTACAAGCAGAAAATTCACTGGGCTGCAAGGTTCAATCATGAAGGCTTCCTTTCCTGCTAAAGCCGCTTGTCGTTGTAGTTTTAACTACAGAAGACAGAGCAAAGTTGTTAAAGTAATCCAATTATATTAGTCATTGAACAAGGGGTTTCTCACTACTTTGCCTGAGTGATAAAAAAGGTAGCAATAGTGGTATGAGCCTTTAAAACTTCAAATTGCAACTTCACTAACATGTTTGGAGGACTTTGAGAAGTCTGAGTACTCTACCACCACCCATCTAGAGATCAGCGCTCCTGATTCCCTGCTCTATTTCCCCCCCTATGGATATCTTTGCTGAATTTGGCATGCTGAACTCCACAGTCCCTCTTTATCATCTGTTTCAAAATGAGACAGAAATCAAGCAAGTGAACTCTGAATTTCTGACTTAATTTTATCTTTGCACCAGAGTGTTTTAAACAGTCCATCATCGCCCACAGGGGAGAGAAAGCCAGGCACAGCAACCTGCTGGTGTTTATTTATTTACAGTTTAGCAAGGGAGAAGTTGTGCAAGTGTAGGAAAGTGTTTCAGTTGCCTGGAGAGTGAGGGCATCCTTAGTTACAAGGTTCAGCCTCTCTTCTGGATATTCAACATCCAACCACCCCTATCAGCATGAGTATGACCAGTGCTCATATTCCAATCCCCGTGAGATGTTTTTTGTAATTTCTTTTGTTTTTTGAACTTTGTCAAAAGTAAATCCCTGCTCACTCTGTCCTTCTGCACAGCTCAGCGCTTGGTGATTATGGAATCATAGAATGGTTTGTGTTGGAAGGGACCTTAAAACTTATCTCATTCCAACACCCTGCCATGGGCAGGGCCACCTTCCACTAGACCAGGTTGCTCAAAGCCCCATCAAATCTGTCCTTTTTGCTTCATTGCAAAGCAACTCCTTGATCCTGGGGCAGGCTGACCTGCACAGTTTTGTTTTCTCAAGGGAAATCCATAAGTTTCCCAGCAGAATTTTGGGGAGACAGGATCAAAAATTATGTATTTCCAAGAAGAATCCAGAGGATGTGTTTGGGCAGCTGAAGATCGAGGATTATTAAGGATTTTTCTGCGTGGTAGCCTTAAGTTGTTAATTCACAGCTTCCAATCCTGGCAGAAGCTGCAGTGGTAAATGAAAGTTAATCCATCTTTCAATCATGAAAGCACATGGGCTGATAACATCCTGAAAAATAGGGCTGTGACTGGATGGAACAAACATGTCTCTTTTATACAGTTCTGCTGAAAGTTGTTGCTTAACTCCCAAATTCCTCGAAGCATCCCTGACAGCAATCACATCTGCTGTCATAAAACTCACCATGGCCTCTGTCTTTGGAAAAAAACATATTTAATAATCAGTAAAGTTCAAGCTCAGCTTTTTGTGATGAATTATTAGAACCCGTCATCATTTTCTTGGGGGAAAAAAAAAGGCTAAGAGGCTATAATGGAACACAGTTTTATTTTTTTCCTGTTTAATTGATGAGGGGCTGAGTTTTTATTAATATTTGTGGGCTCCAGCATAAGACGCTGAAAAAGCTAATATGAGATCACTGTATCTGGTTAATGTGTGTGCTTTGCAAAATTGATAAGGCCTGTCAAGACATAAATTATTTAAAATTTGATAAATGTGTGGAAATCCCTGAATTTTCAAACAGACAAAGCAGAGTTATTTCTCTCCCCCTCTATGCACCCCCTTCAAACTGGGGCTTTTGTGCAGCTGCCTGATGGTGCTGCGTTATCCTCACGGCCTGTGAGGCTCTAAAATCACCATGGGGAAGCCAGAGAACTGTCCTCTGCTGCTGCAGAGGGGACACAAGTATAAACCCATGAGACACTCAGGCATGGAAGCAGCAGAGAGTGAAGAGACCACTGGAATCGTCCCCCAGTGAGAATTTTTCACTGGTGATACTGGGGGCAAGAGGAGGTGACTGAACACCACCTCCCTCCCACCACCCCTTCCTCTCCAGTGATGGGATAAAGAGCTCCTGGCAGCACCAGTTGAGTGGCCGAATGGTGCTTCAGAGCTGTTTATTCCAACAGACTGATTCATTTGAGCTAATTGCCAAGAGTTTTTAAATGGTTCCTGGCAGGGGTGAAGCCAGAGGAATGATTGCTGGTGATTGATGAATAACCTGGATAAAATTCCCAAAGCATCGAAACTATTAACTCTTGCATGGGGACACCTGCTTTTATTTAGTGCCTTGCCCGCAGAGAAGGACATGGGAGTGAGTTCCAAATGAACCCAAATCTGGGCAAATAGAGAAAATAGAACATTTATTGATACCAGTGTCTCAACAATGCAGGCTCATTTCTCAAAAAATATCTCATGGCAAATGTTATTTAACCCTGCGTGGCTCTGCCGTGGTCAGGATCGTGCAAGGAAGAGGGAGGTTTTAAAGAGCAATCACCATCTTTCAGAGAAGGGCACAGCAAGAACCAAAGGTTTAAAGTTTAAAACTCCATAAACATAAACCACATCACGGTGGTTTGAGCTGTTCTTGTGGCTTACGCAGCAAAAGAAAACAGCAAGGCACGCTGTGCATACAGCGCATCTGGATGGGTCCGAGACTGTGTTTCTTACTGGAAAATATCTAGGGGCTAATGGAAATTTTAGGGTAACTGGCTGCCATTTTACAGCCTCTGTAATAGAGAAAAAGATTAGGTGATTTCTTCCGTTTGGAAATTGATGGTTTGGAAGGAATGGGAAAACGCAGGTGCAGCAGAGGAGAACTCCAGCAATAGCCATCTATTTAAATGGACACACTAACCTCCCTGAGCTAGTATTTTTCAAATACCCTACCAGCAATATTTTTCACTATAGAGATGCATTATAGTGAAATGGAAAGATGCTGAGGAAGTAATTTTTTTCCAGCATGTGCTGCATTCTTTTAATACAGATTTTTTTTTATTGCCCGGAAATTGCTAAAGCAACGTGAATAAACAGCTGAACAAAGCGCATCAGCCCGTCCTTGCTACGAGCAAAACATGGCCATCAAGGGAAGGGCCTTTGGGTTCTCTTATATTACAGAAAGGTTTATTCAAAACAGGAAAAAAAAAAAAATCTGCACACCACAAAGGTTTTACATCACAAAAGCACAAATATTATTCACATTTCTGAACAATGCCCCCTCATTCCTGCTCCTGCATCAGGCACTGAGCAGAACAGGGCAGTTCTTTGTTAGACACTTTTTTACTAAACATTTGCAAAACACAACCAATGTACCACCTCGAGCTCACAAGGTCCCTTCCCTGCAGCCCACTGAGCTGACAGCTCTGTCAGCTTCCGAATCTCGCTCCTGTAATGAAATCAGTGAAACAAGACAGCACCAGGATGGATCAGAGTCAAGAATTGAGGCTGTGCAAGATTGGAGAATCCCACAGCCTGAAAACTAGTTCAAAGAGGAGGAGGAAAAAAATGCTTGAGTTAAGTGTAAGATACAACTTTCAGCAGTGGCTGGTGATTGCTGTCTGGGCTTTAAACAGGGGTATTGGGTCCTTATAATTCAACTTATCAGTGATTTCATGTTCCCCTCTTATGAAAGTTGTTTTGTTACCATGTGAAGTAGTCCAGGTCACTGTAGCTCCGGAGGTGTGTTTCATTATCCCATGAGTACACCTCATTTGGTGTAACACATACATAAATAAAAGTAGTAGTAGTAGTCTAGCACGATGCAACTCTGTGATTTCACCATCATGGTTTTGAAATACTTGTGCCCTAATATGTTATTGATGTGCAAACCCACCTGGTTGTATCTTGCATTTATGTTTCCCACCCTTCAGCCATCCCAGGCCTTATACCCACATATTTCTTCTTTTTCTATCAGAGCCTTCAGCAAAGCGCCGTCGGGAAAGCAATGCCCTGCTTTCTCATTTGGAGTGAGAGCCCCCTGAAGAGACATACATTGAGCATTAGCTGTAGCACATGACTCAGTATCCTCTAGATCTCTTCATAAAAGGCGAGGGAAGAAAAGCCAAAGAGCCATTGCAGGAATTTCAATAAACATTGCAGAAGACAAGTAGCCCAGAAGGACAATTGAGTGTGTTCCT
Source organism: Cephalopterus ornatus (assembly GCA_013396775.1). Taxonomy (NCBI): domain Eukaryota; kingdom Metazoa; phylum Chordata; class Aves; order Passeriformes; family Cotingidae; genus Cephalopterus; species Cephalopterus ornatus. The sequence goes on from VZRE01001354.1 coordinate 532,267, forward strand.
GTGCCCTTGCCAGAGGACAGTCAGAGCTGGGTGCAGATACAAGCAAAGCCAGAAACTCCTATGAATCAAAGAGCTTCATTTCTACATCATTTCACCTTAAAATTTCCAATCTCTTTTCCTATGGCTCAGTTACTAACAGCAATACCAGCTATAGGTGCCCATGGCTTGAGTGGTCACTAGCATTTTAAGTAGCACATCATTTAGCTGTGCAAACACAGAGGAAAGTTTCTGGTATTCCAGCACTGCCAGGCCCCTGGTATTCCAGCACTGCCAGCTGCAATCTGGAAATGCAGCATAAAAGTCTCTTTTTTGTGCTTCTCAAGGCCTCAGGTCAGATTTGGGGTGAAGGATGGGTGAATGTGTGCAGCACTTCTTGCTTCATCTGAGCAGAGTCACTGCTCTGCAGCAGGGGAGTGATTTCCCTAGCAGTGGCGATGGCCAGGTGTCCTTAGCATCACCAGGCTGATTTTGGGCTTGTGCAGGCTTAAAAGTGGCTGAAAAAACACACATAAACACGGCAGAGCCTCACCAGGAGCTTTCCATCACAGTGGAAGTGATGTTTCCCTCAGCATCATTATGACAATGCTATTTGGGCCAGTACAGATCAGCATCTGTCACTGTTTCCATTAGAATCTCCTATTTTCCCAGGTTCATAGCTCAGCCACAAAAAAATATAAGATAGAGGCAGAAAGTTGACATACAAGGTCTCAGGCTGAGAGTGATCACTGTTGTCTTTTCTTCCCCCCTTTTTAATCTGAAGAAGGAAATAACATATTTCTGCAGAGACGCACCTGACCACTGCATTTCCCATCCAGCCATGGATTTATTTATAGTGATAAATAAATGAGAGCACAAGTGGAATAGCCTTAAGCTGAAGGAGGGCAGGTTTAGATTAGATATTAGGAAAGAAATTCTTTACTGTGAGGGCGGTGAGGCCCTGGCACAGGTTGCCCAGAGAAGCTGTGGCTGCCCCATCCCTGGAAGTGGTTGGATGGGGCTTGGAGCGATCTGGGATAGTGGAAATTGTCCCTGTCCATGGCAGGGAATTGGAATGAGATGATCTGTAAGTTCCCTTCCAACCCAAACTATTCTGTGATTCTATGATTTAGCAACAGCAATTGCTGCCTTTCAACATTCCAGCTGTGAATGTTGCCACTGTTCATCATTTAATCTTAATTACTGCATTAGGGGTGATCAGGAAGGACATGTGGTAAATGGGGCTCTGGTTTGGAGCCTATTGCTTGAGAACAGGCCCCAGTGAAGATTAAAGGCTTTAGAGTTTATGATCTTTTCCATATAATTAAATGAAAAACTACAATTTATAGAAATAACAGCTGGATATTATAGAAACGGAACACTTCTAGGAACTAGAGGCACAGAAGATCCCTTTGGGATCAGGAGCAGAGGGAAAAGCAAGCCCAGCATTGCAGTTTCCCTAGTGAGACAGGAAGCACAAAATCCCACCCCACGCAATTCAGCATCTGTGCTCGATGCTTTGACTGCTTTAGGCAAACTTCCACCCTGTAATCTTGCTACTGGATACTGAAAACCCCATCCTGTGTGGTAGTTATACTGGGACCCACCACCTGGATCCTGGCACTGCCAGATCGATGATGAAGCAAGAGCAGCATCATGCCAGGAGGAAGGGGCAGCAGCAGTTTATCACCAGGGACAGGAGCAGGACAACACTGTCCTATCTTCTTTCCGTTTTAAGCATCTCTTTGTTGTGTTCACACATTTTGTAAGAATAGTTGCAGATGAAAGAGTTTTATTTCATACATTAGGATGATGGTGTAAGACAGTCCTGCAAATACATTCTCCAAAGCTTCCATTTCAACCTAAAAAGTTAGATGATCATTTCAAGCCTGTTGAAACACAGATCCTGCTCCTGACCTCTTAAATGTATGCTCCAGTTCTGCATTTTCAACAGGACTTCTCTGCCAGAGTGAACAGGAAGAATATACATGTGAAATGTGTCTCTACATTAAGTTGGGAACTTGTTGTTGCATGTTCAACTCTGAAATCTAAGGCCATTCTGCCGCTACCAGAAGTAATTTTGTGCTTTCTGATTGCAGACTTAGCTTGGCCCAGTCCTGGTTGCCAAAACTGAGCTGTGCTGCGTGGCTGGGATTGCTCCGCACCTCTGCAAGGCTGGGCCTTGCTAAACACAGGCAGCTGAGCAGCTGAAATCAGCACACCAAAAATATGGTTAATTTTGTTGTGTCACGCTGCGAGCACAAATGTGCAGGCTAAGTTTGGAAAATATGGAGAAGGCAACACCAGAAAAGACAAATGTACAATAAACGGTTTAGGACACAATTACACCACCAGAACAGGATTTTAAGACTAAATCAGTTGGGAGATTAGGTGGGGAGAACAACAAAGGGGAATGGAAAATCACACTATTCTATTCCACTCCCTCTTTTAGCAGATAGGCCCCTTTGCTCTTCAGGTTTTCCACTTCCTTGGGCATGTTTGCATCTAACAAATCTGTGAGCAGAGAGCGTCTGTCTGCTGTTGTACATCACAGCCATCAGCCTGTCCAGAGGTTTATCCATTTGCCCCAGTGATTGGCTCCTGTTGAAATTTTTGTATCTTCTACAGGCTATCTTGAGTAAGATCCTTGAGCTTTCATGGGGCAGTAGAAATCACTCATTACAGTAAACCACCTGTGACTAGACTGATACAAACCCTACTGGTGTAAATAATAAGCCATATTTATGGCTCCTTTTCTATCCTTGACCACTTTATTTTCACACTTTACACAACTCCCTCTTTCTGTTCTGAAACAGGTATTCTGTGATGCCAATCAGGTCGTACAAGCTGCGGACGTGCTGGACTGGGAAGACAAGGATGCTGCAGAGACACTGGTTGACAACGTGGTCCACTCCAGGATGATCAACCCCTTACGCCTGTTTGTTAAGCCATCTCCAGTACTGAAACACGGCCAGGTGTCCTACTCGGACAGCATAGAAAACTTTTGGGATTGGTTATCCAACATCACGGAGGTTCAGGAATCTCTGGCACGAACTAAACGCAGACCTATAGTAAAAACTGGGAAATTCAAGAAAATGTTTGGATGGGGCGATTTCCACTCTAACATCAAAACTGTTAAGCTGAACCTCCTGATCACGGGCAAAATCGTCGATCATGGCAATGGGACCTTCAGTGTTTATTTCCGACATAACTCCACAGGTCTGGGGAATGTTTCTGTCAGCCTGGTGCCACCTTCCAAGGTGGTCGAGTTTGAACCATCTCCACAGTCAACGCTGGAGACCAAGGAATCCAAGTCCTTCAACTGCCGAATCGAGTACGAGAAAACAGACCGTGCTAAAAAAACTGCCTTGTGCAATTTCGACCCTTCAAAGATCTGCTACCAAGAGCAGACCCAAAGCCATGTCTCCTGGTTGTGTTCCAAACCCTTTAAGGTCATCTGCATTTACATCGCTTTCTACAGCGTCGATTACAAACTGGTGCAGAAGGTCTGTCCTGACTACAACTACCACAGCGAGACGCCGTACCTGTCCTCGGGCTGACACGGTGCAGTCAGCAGCAGTCATAAAAAGAAGCATTTCCGTCAGCCTTTTGGAGAAGAATATGTTTTTCCTATCAGGTTAAAAAAAGTCTTTAAAAACTGTAGCTGTGTTTGTGCTGTATCGTAACAAATCGAACTGTTTATGTAACAATCATTTTCATTTGAGACCCTTGCATTTTAGCTCTTGTCATCATCAATAAGGGAACTGCCAGAATTACGTCTGTAATGAACGTTGATCTTGAAAATCACTTTTTTACATTACTTCGTGGCAGAGAGGTTGTCTTTAACTTAAACTGGACAGCACTTAGTGGGATCCTATTTCTCATTGGGAACTTTGGGTGACAATATAAAGAACAAATGATGAAGCAGCCTCACAGCTACTCATATATAATCTCCAAATAAACAGCTTTCCCACTGATTTCATGAAGAATGTTACAGAAAGCGCTCAAGTAGTCAAGTCCAAATACTAAGAAGAAGTGCAAAAAAAAAGAAAGGAATCTGCATTTTTATGAGTTGTAGTAGCTGTAGGTACTCATTGAAGTGAAGAGTGAGTAGTTCTTCCTTCAGCCTTCTTACCCATGGATTTGCAGTGATGTAATTAGACAATGAGCTTTAGTTTTTTAGACCCCCCCAGGTGTGCACGTGGTGTACATTCCTTCCTTCTGTGCTCACCACTGGTTCTGATTCTTCTCAAATGTTCACATACACACCAGTACTAGTTTTACAGCAATAGAGAATATATAAATACCTTGGAAAAGGGTAATCTCTGTTTAAGTCAACCTGGTCTAGCGGAAGGTGTCCCTTGTTGGAATAAGATGATCTTTAGGGTCCCTTCCAACCCAAACCATTCTGTGATCCTATGAAGTCTGAGGACTGTAGCAGGGGCTGGCTTAATAGCAATTACTTTGCTATCCAGCCTCTTTGCATTATATGTTGCAGCAAGGAAAACACATCACAGCACAAGGATACCTGAACAACAAGCAGCTTTCTGCTTCATGGCACCAATTGTCTTCCTTACCAGTGCACTGCACACCTTGAGTCAAAATACCAGCCATGACAAAGAGAGAGAGCAAAAAAAATCTATGCATCTTCACTTCGTAAAGCAGGTTTCAAACTATTAATATAAATATTCAGCCAGGCTTTCCCCTAGTGCAGAACAGAATCCCTCCAGTGCAGTTAGAACAACGGCTGGTCCAGCTGTGGTTTTGCTTCAACAGGACAGGTGTTGTCCCACCACAGTCAACAGCAGCCAGCTCTGGCAATGCAGGTTCCAGCATCATCCCCTGCGCTTTCGCTGGGTATTGATCCTGCTGCTGCCGCCAATTTGCTCTCATGGCCCTTTGTGATAGTTTGATGTCACGGGTACTGTGGAAGAAGCTGGCTGAGGAAGTGCTTTTTATTGCCTCCAATCAGACCTGCACGAAGGGTTCAAGAAGTTACACACAGCTTAAATAAAGCACTATTAAAGTACTCTGTTTGAGTGATGTGCACACAGACAAGTGACTATGGCAGCTCGGAAGGGCTCACTCATGAGATTAATTCTGATTTCCTTGGTAGAGACTCACACAGAAAAATTACTCTGTTAAAAATATACGACTAACTGGCTGATTTGTTTTTCTCTTTAGGTGACAAATTTAAATGTGTGGTTTAGTTTGATCAATAATCTAAATGTTTTCCTTCATCTTATTTCATACAGAGTCTCCTCTGGTCTATAATGATGTTTTTTAGTTTGCCTATTCCTGTCAATTCCTACAAGTTGGTCTACTTTGTATTCTGTATAGCGTGTCCTCGCTCCAGCTGTACATGAGCTTGGATTTATTGCTATGAGTTCAGTGGTTGGTGCTTTTGTAACTTAGCTGTAAGCCATGATTTTATTGCCATGTATTTTTACTCAGCACTGTAGGCAATTAAAAGAAAACCCTACGTGCTATTTATTGTAGAGTATGTGGAAACCATGTATGTATATACACTTAAATATGTGTACATATACAGCACATATGTGTACATGTATTTGTATGTAAATAAAGAGAGTTTACTAAATCTGGCACTTGCTTCTGGCCTATTTGATTTTATTTAAATATTGCATATAGAAAGACACAAAGGCACAGCAACACGTCACTGAACGTTTTTCCCCAGCTGGAATTTGTTTTTCTAGGAGATATTTAAATATGTGCTATGGTGAACTGTGTGCAGGCCTGGGCAGAGTTCAACAGTGTTCAGGTGATATTTGAGAAATGAAGTGCATGTTTTGACGAAGACAATCATGACCTGTTTAATAATTGTGCAAGTGAAGGGGTTAGTTTAAATTAGACAACATTCCCAAGCAGCAACATGCTGGGAGACACAGCAGCCCACTGCTGATTCAGCCCTTGCTCAGTTTCACGTGGAAACAGGACAGACACCTCCCAGGCTGAGGTTTCCAGGCCTCAGGAAAACAAACGATGGGAGAAACCTGAACTGCTCTCCTCCCTTGGCTCAAGGAGTCAGCCTGGCAGCTGGAGCAGGAGGAGAGGGAGGGAGCCTTGGTACCAAACTCCATCACACCCGAGAACTCGCCACCACAATTTTTCCAATCGGAACACTGTACAAATCAACTTTAAAGCAGTATTTTTCTTTGAGATCAATTTTGAGAGAGTCACTACAAAAAAAAGCACTTACAATCTTATTGCAGTCAAAATCTGATTAAGAAGAAATTATTTACACCAAGCAAAGTAAGCAAACAATCCAGAGATTGACTGGATCAAATTTCACACTTCCCGTGTAAACAGAACTACCTTTGATTTCATTTCACATGGAACAGGCCAAATTTTTAAAAACATTTTTCTATATAACAAGTGATTATTTCAGACAAGTTTCAAATCTCAGTGACTGTTCTTCTTATGGCTCTTATTCAAAAGGATTTTAAATCAAAAACTTCAAAGATTAAATACCATTTTCGGAAAGAGTTTCAAGTGGGTAATGACAACTTATGACAGCAACAACTTCATCTAGAAGTTTTTAATATACATCCTTTATTTAATCCAAATCTCAACAGGATAGTTTTGCACACACTTACATCAATGCAAATATAGAATCAGGATATCCTGAGGTGGATGAGACCCACAGGGATCATCGTGTCCAACTCCTGACCCTGCACAAGACAATTCCAGAAACCCCACCATGTGCATGAGAGCATTGTCCAAGTGCTCCTTGAAGTCTGGCAGGCTTGGTGCTGTGACCACTTCCCTGGGGAGCCCATATTAAATACATTAAATAAGTATTTAAACTTCTTGGTAAATACATTTCCTGTTTTTCCCATCCATAGATATTCATAAAAAAATCCCAGTAAAAAGCTCATTCATGACACTCACACAAGTAAATCAGCTTTTTTTCTTTGGCCAGCATTCTGTACAGAGCTGCAGGGACTGTGCACATCCATACATTTTAAATCATTTCAACTTGAACAGGGAAGTAACTTAGTTTGGTTTTTCGTTTTCCCTGAAGGATTCTGTCCTTTGTGCTTTTTCATCTTCCTGCAGCTCTCACCAGGGGTCAGATCCTGCCATGAATTCCTCAGCCTCGGTCACTGGATCCCTGGTGCTGTGGGCTCTGCCCACATGGCAGTCCCTGAGCCCTTACACAGGGTGCCCGTGCTGTACCACAGAACCCGGGAAGGCAGAAAACAGCAGAGCTGAGTCTTGTGTGCTCTGAGCTCCCTGGGGCTGGCACTTTTTCTTTTTAGGGAGAATTTGCTGGGCACTGCTGAATGAGCAAACCCCTGAATGATCCCGATGCAACTGGAAAAACTCTTTCACAGCAACTAGGAAAAGGTGTTCCATGCAAATCAGCATCCAGTGCTGCTTTTCTTTTTAAATTGTAATTCAAGGACATTAGAATTTGCTATTTGTTTTATGCTCTGTTGACCAGCATAATCTGGATAATGTTTTATTTATAGGATAATAATGATTTGTCATTAGCACTGTCTCTATTCAAATATGCACAGTCGAAAAGACAGTAACAAGCTGCAATACACTAAGTAGCTCAATGAAACACACATCAATCAAGTAGATTTTTAGCTGTAGAGTGTCTTGTTTGAAAAACTAGGCTTTGCCATTCCCATCTCTCCCTCGTGAACACCTCTTGCAAGAACCCGTCAGGAGCAGCATCCTTCTTTTAGAACTAGCAAATAAATTGAGTTTACAGAAGAGGAGTAGAATTGTCATGAAACATCCCACTTCATGTCAAACCACACTTCCCTTGGTGGGTTGTTGAGCTCAGGGCTGCAAAACCTGTTCAGATCTGCACTCAAGAGTGATGGGAACTGAAGGCCTCCAGTTGTTGGCACTCTCAAGCAAGAACCCCAGCCATCCAGACCGAATTTTGAAAGGGGGGAAAAAAAAACCCCAAAAACCACAAAAAAATGCTTTTTCTAAAGATGTAATTCGGTCTCCAGCTCAGCACAAATCCAGCACCAGCTGCAGCCCAATTAAAAAGCCATCACAGTCATGGGAAAACAGTTTACTCTAGAAAGAAAAAATTCTACCTGCATAAATAATGCAGGACTCTAAAACAGACTCCAAAGAAAACATCAGCATCTTCCTATTCACCAGTAATGGAACAGCCAACCATGACAAACACTGCTCTCTGGGTTTGCCATCAAGTCAGAACAGAGGAAAAAAAATTCCACTGTTTCAGGGACATTTTAATGTATTTTCTTCATTTTATGGAAAATACACACCTCTGACTCCTCACCCAGACACAGGAAGCTGACTAATTCTGAGGGTTCAGAGGTGATGAGCATTCCTCTGTGAGAGTCAAAAGGCTCAACCATCTTCCCAAGGTGGGTACCAGGAAAGGAGCGATGTGGGAAGTGCACAGGGAGACTGTGGTCCCTTTTAGCTTTTCAGCAGGCAGGACTCGTGGCTCTCACCCAGAACTGGGCCATTGGAGCAAGGCACCACAGGACACAGCCTGAGGGCAGCAGTGGAGCACAACCACGATGGAGGAGCAACTATGCAACAGCTGCCCCTGGAACACCTTCCCAGACATCCCACTGCTCACCTTGCCTCTCTCATGTTAACTGTCCTTGGAAAACAAGACAGCTTTATTACCAGCTTGATCCTAGATCAGCAGCTCACATTCAGTCATCATGCTGCTCATCTGCCCTTGGCAGCTCTGCATTTCAGCCCCCTCGGATGCAAATGCCATTTCTTTATTCTCCTGCCTCATTCCCAGGCAGTACATGGCTCTTTCATCATTAGCAGTCATTTAAGCTTTGGCTACCTTAAGAGCTCCATATAAGCTGGTGATCTTCCTGAAAGTTGATACATTATAATTGGTTCCAAACTGGCAAGAAGGAGAAGTATGAGACTTGGAGGTTGTCTGAATTAGCCCTGAAGTTAAAAATGGCCAAAAAATCCCCCTCCACCTAAAGCTATCGGGGTGTTTGCTTTGAACTTCTAGTATTTATCAGGTTTGTATCATCTGTTACAGTTGGTGTTACTTCCCAGGACACAAGACTTGCGATCTTTTGTTCTGGAGATCCTACAGACAGCAGCAATGCTGCCAGCTCCCAAAGGCAAGCAAAGAAAGAGCTCTGCTGTGCTCACTAGCACCCAGCCACCTCGAGGTGAGGGGGAAGGGCACAGAGCCCAGCACAGGGCACAGTTCAGGTGCCCACACTCCATGGGTGTCCCTGGCATTTGTCAACAATTTTTCAGAGCCCACAGCTCAGACAGTCCCAGGCAAGCTCAAACAAGCTCTCACTTCTGAACTGCAACATCATAGTATGTTTTTTGCATTGCTGTGATCCTCGCTTTCATCCCTGTGATACTTCACTGTGAGGGTGGAGAGGCCCTGGCACAGGTTGCCCAGAGAAGCTGTGGCTGCCCCATCCCTGGAAGTGTTCAAGGCCGGGTTGGATGGGGCTTGGAGCAACTTGGGCTAGTGGAAGGTGTCCCTGCCCATGGCAAGGGTTGAAATGAGATATCTTTAAGATCCCTTCTGGCCCAAACCATTCTATGATTCTATGACTGAAGTAATAAACACCTAAGCAGCCATGAGAAAATCATCCCAATTATGAGGTTTTTAGATGGGTGGATGGCAATTACACCACCTCCCATCCCCATTCCAAAAGTCCCTGATGAAACGCAACTCACCCTGCGCTCTTCTAGAGCGTGACAAAGGTATCTCTTTAAAAAAATCAGTTCAGGTTTCCAAAACATGTCAAGCTGATTTAACTTGAACATGAGCACGTGTATTCTGGCTTAGCAGGAGAACTGCTCTGAGAGGTGCCTCAGTCTATTCTAAACCAACAATACTTACTCCTTAAAAGAAGAGGTAGTGGAAAAGTGTATCTGAAGCAGGTGATGCTGAGCAGATGTGCACTGCTGTCCTGGGAGTACAGAATATATAATGCAGATTTCTGAGCAGGTAAACCAAAGGATTAAAAAATATTTCAAGTTGCCTTATTGCAGATGATAAGCAAGCCTATTTATTAGATAGTACTTAGAGCTACTTAATTCCAATCCACTTCTCATGTCAGATATATTTAACTGCGATGTTTCTGACTTCAATCACCGAAGATTTGGATTAGCCAAAGTACTCTGGGAAAACAAGATGCCTGCTCGCCCCAGCTTCTTGGAGGCGATGCCAGACAGGCAGATTGTTCTGTCCCAAAGGAAAAACCTCTCTTTTGCACCTTTTTCTCCTGGTTTTAAAGCAATTATATGATAAATACCAGGCCCACAGTGTTTGGTCACAGCCAAGCACAACCCAACTGCTCAAACCAAAAACAGCAAAACAGATGCAGCCCAGACCCAAGAGGTCAGCCAAGCTCATCAGTGTGTCCAGACATTAAGGGATACTTATATTTGGCTAAAAATGGAGAGGGAAATCTATTTTGATTCACTACCCCAGTTATCTTTTAAAACAAGCACAGCCCCTTATTTAAAATGAGTACTGAATTGTGTTGCCAGAAGCAGATTAATTGCAGCTTCCAGGAAAAAACTCTCAGCTTATTTCACACAGACTTTATTCCCACTTGAATTAAGTTCCTTATGTTACACCAGCTCATTTGAATTTTTTGAATTGGTTTTGCATAGTATCATTTACTGATGTACTATCTTTAATTACATAACACACATACACTCTCCAACTGCATTATTAATGAAAGTGTTTTTAATTAAATGGCTCTCAGCATAATATTCAGTCATTAATTTCTCATGCTCAGGGTGTGTAGAGATTGTATTCTGATGGTCTGGGGAAACTCTGTACTTTAGATGAGGGATACTTGCGAAGTGATAGTCTTAGAGAGAAGTTGAAATCATTATGAGCACTGAATTACCCTCTCAGCAGCTGGTGCCGCAGTTCTGCTCTACTGGGTATTATCTGTTCTTCAGCTCAAGTGCTCCTTTTGCTCTGCCACGCTTCACCACTGGTAATCTGAAAATGCCTCTCACTGGATTCATGTATATTCCAGGGTGGATAATACCAGAGTTATCTTTTAGGAACAATTTACACTTAGACAATGGCACTAAGGCTGCACCCTCTACAGTAAAAAGCTCTGCACCCTCCTCCCCAATTACGGTCACACACCTGCCTCCACTCTTAACCTTTCAGTGCTGTTAGAAGTGACAAAGAGCATTCAACGCTCTTGGGACAGGAATTTTTTTATGCCCACGCGCCACATGGAGGCACAGCACGCACTGGAACATCACACAGGCATTGCTGGGAGCATACGTAATGCTCACCTGCTGCAAAGGTTGCCAAGTAAGGGCAAGAAGCAAAAGAAAAACACCAAAACTTTTTTTCCCCCTCCAAACTAGCACAAATTTACCTCTGCCTCACACAGAGACAGCAGGCAGTCCCCTCTTCTCCAGTCCAGCTTGGGAAAGAAGGCCCATCCAAGCAGTCCTGTATAAGCTTTTCCCTTCCACAAAGTCTGCAGATAGGATTAATTTTCCCCTCACTTAATGCTTTCTATTTATTGATGAAAAAGACGTTCCAACTAAAAAAAAAGTCCTAGTACAGCATTTTCCAGGAACAATTTGGAAGCCTTGGAATTCATTTTTTTGTTTTTCTAGCAGAGTCTAAAAGGGCCTTGAGAGGAACAAGACCGCACACTACAGTACCTGTTAGACCTGTGAATTTTGTGGTAAGTTTGTCCATCCTCCTCAAAGGCAACTGCATATAAAACTGTATTTGTTCCTGGGACTTGTCACCTAAATAGAGTCTCCAGTCTAAACTGGACTTTAGTTTTTGAGTAACAAAGTCCTTCCCAAAACAAACTTCTCAGGCTTAAAAGCCTTTTCCTCAGTGCTAATGCACACAAGGAAGGGAACAGCTCTTTCCCATCCCATTCTCCTGACAGCAAAACATCCTGGATTACATCTCATCTCCCTTACCAGACCCCTCTGCTTCAGCCCAATCTCCTACACCTTGGATTCCTCTCTCTGCTGTGCTGCCCTACAGCTCTGTCCTCTCTGACCTCAAGGCTGGCCCATCCAGCTCCTTCAAAAGAAAAAGGGGTGAACACAAAAAACTTTATTAAATAAAGACCTACTCTATCAAAAAGATACTATACATGGACCTCCAGTGCATTTACAGTGAATTTCTGAGAAGAGAAATAACTAATATTTTTAGATGACAAGACTAATAATAATACATGCCCACGTTCCCAGCACTTCACGCCTACATAAAACATTGCACCATAATGAAGATAATTGAGAGTATGACTTCCATCAATATTTAATTAGCATTTGGTGCTAACTCATTATTTCAGTACAATTAATTTGACATCTTGCTGTACGGCCTGCACAGATTTCCTTCTAGAGGATTGTTTTATTGGTGGGACATAAGTAACATAAGACACGTGCACCTTCCCTGGGGCTTCTAGGGGACTATGAAATATGGAGAATATGACTGACATTTTAATCTACTGCAGGATACAAAAGCATATTAAAGCTCAAAATATGCAAGTGTATTTGCCTGATGCTTTTTCGTAATAAAAGAAGTATTTTACCAAACTAATATTTTCAGAAAACAAATTGTACCGTTATCATGATGGCCTTTGCCTTTTCCTCCCTGAATCATCTGATTTATGTATCCAGGAACAATTCAGTAATCCAAAAGTTCCCACATATTAAATGAAGTGCTCCATTGGATCGAGTGTGCTGCAAATGGGGATTTTCTGAACCACCCTGAGACAACACAGAGTCATTTCCAGAAGCAGAAAGCAGTTAACACCTAATCCAGCATTTTCCAAAGACAGGGGATCACAGTTGTAGTAAATATACAACAGGACTTTTAAAATCTGCAGTGACACATTCAGAACTGTCATTTATTGGAATTTTCACCAGTTTTAGGCATCTCAAAAGTTGGCCCTGTGCCCAAAATTTAAGATTGCTCAAATCATTACTTCCCTGCACTTGAGACATTTGAATGAACTGTTCAACAATGCTTTAGTGAGTGTTACACATTATGTATAGGTATTAACAGCTCTAAGTGGGAAGTTTTAAGATCTGATTTAAGAGCTGCTTTCCTTCACTTTGCACATACTCATGTTTTTTATTATACAAAGTCTCCTCAGGCTGATTGAATTTTGGAATTTTCTTCACCTCTTGATTTTCAAACATGTACTACTTGAAATTTTAAAGGAAAAATAGTTCTTTAAAAATTATTTTCAAGTGAAGGCGAATCTAATGAACAGCTTTGTTAATTTTTGGAAACTAATAGGACAATAATATTCATGCCTAGCATGGTAATTAGCAATATATTTAGGAAGATATTCTTTACTGTTGAGGGTGGTGAGGCGCTGGCACAGGTTGCCCAGAGAAGCTGTGGCTGCCCCATCCCTGGAAGTGTCCAAGGCCAGGTTGGACAGGGCTTGGAGCAACCTGGGCTAGTGGAAGGTGTCCCTGCCCATGGCAGCAGGGTAGAATGAGATGATCTTTGAGGTCTCTTCCAACCCAAGCCAGTCTACGATATTTAAGGAACAACAAGTAATGCTCTTTAATATTGAAAAGTGTTTCTCAGCTGGCTTGGTAAATACCATTTTTGACATGCAGGCTCTTCCGCATGTTTTTGTTCAAATCCCTTTATCGGGATGCAGAAGGACAAACATCATGTCAGCACACAGTTCTGGGCAAGGAGCAAAGAAAGATCCTGTTCTTTCCGAATTCTTCCCGCATAACTTCCCAAGAGTAGTTCCAGTAGCTCTGCCACACACCTACTCAGGAACAGGCTCCTGAGCATGGCACTCACAGCAGAGCCAGCATGTATTTCTTACTGTCACTTCTCTTCACCTTCTTCCAGCAGCTGCTACCCAGGAGAGGGGGAGAAAAAATTCTGCAAGGTGCAAATAGGAAAAAAGAATACTTGGCCTGCCATGTGAAAGGGGAACTGAGTCCTTTCAGCTCAAACTCACTAGAAATAAAAACACTCAGCACCCTCTGCTTATCAATTATTTGATGAATCCTCTGTTTTGAATACTTGAAAAAGACATAAAAGAAAAAAAATCACAACACAAGCAAACTGCAATTGCCCTGTTCTTTTGGCTGCTTAACTGCTCGTTCCTACTGCCCTGCTGGAGAGCGCTGCTATGGGCAACACAAATGCCCTCCTTCACTTCACCCCCAACTTCACTATTTAAGCCAAACTTGCTGAACAAACAGCTTTTTACAATGCCATACAGGGATATCAGCTGCTTAGCAGGTGAGCAGTGGTGCCTCAGCTCCACGCAGCCAGCCACACCCTTTGCTTCCCTCCAAGGCAGTTCCTCTGGGGGAACTGGCATTTCCCTTACAGATGCTTAAACCACGTGTATATGCAGGCATAGAAGCCAGTTCTGACAAAGTTTAGCCTTATAAGAAGCAAGTAAAGATTACAAACCTATGCCAGCAGCATTGATGGTTCTGTGATAAGGACCTCTACATACAGGTAAATAAAGTTTATTTTTATTAAAGAGGCTGTCCTTGTGGCACTGAACATTGCTGAGCCAGCCCGGGGATTTGTGCTCATCTTTAAAGCACCAAAAACCCCCATTCATGCCAGGAAAAGCTTCTTTCTATCTTTGAAATTCATGCTCAAACACTAACAAGAATTATTGTTAAGGACAGTTTCAGTGCAACACCACCTCCCTCTACATATTTTTATCCAGAGGAATCAGGAACAAATGTTTAGTTTGCTTTCTGCAAACAAGCAACGAGGGAAGATTATGGACTTGCTGACAGCACTGACTTTAAGTAAATACACAGACTGTTCATAGTATGACTACGACCAAGAGTGTAGATGTGATTATTTATTACACAAAATGTGCCCAACTTCTAGATGCTCTTGGCTTTATACCTCACGGAGTATCCTCAACAGCTGGCTATTAAAAAAAAAAAAAAAAAAACAAAATCATCCTTTAACATCCTTTTTCTTAATATTGAGTCATAAAATACCTACACTTTTTACCTCTATGTTTTTAACTGCCCAAACATCACCTTATTGGAAAACTGCAGCCTCCTAAGTGTGCACCTTGGTTACCATCTCAGCCCCTCCTGAACACCCATACTATTTTTGGGGGGGATAATTCTTCCAGAAAGCCAGTGTCTATATTCTGCTTAAGTATTTTGATTAAAATTTGTACAGAACATTCAGAGGTGAATATAACCAGGGCACACTGCACCAACAAACACCGCATATTTAACTAAATGAGTGGCAAGACAACTAGTATGAAGTATTTATTGATTAAAAAGTAGTTGAAAGTGTAAGCACTCTGTGTCTTTGATAAAGTGTGTCTAAAGAAGAAGCCTTTGTAGTCTGAAGAAATGCTATTTCAGACATATAGAGCCTGCCACTTGCAGGCTTCCAACCATGAGTTATCCTAACAAGCATCTGAAATACGTGTACTCCACACTGTGGGCAGGAGAGCTGCAGAGTCACAGCTGCCCTAAGGACAGCCCCAAAGGTGTTTCTCCGCGTTAGTAGCTTTAAAGCATCTCCCTCACACAAAATCTGTTTCAGCTAATTGTCCTGTCAAATATGAAGTTCTATTTCTTCAAGTTGAATCTTTATTTCCTGCCAATGAAACAAAGTTTCACACATTACTGTGCCATTTTTCTACAACTGAAAAAGTACCTTTGTTTGACCTCAGTTCTTTTGTCTGGATGAGCATTTGTATCAGAAGGCAAAAGACTAATTAAGCAGAAGCCAAAATTGCTGTTGTTTACTTTTTTAAGAGTCAAACATTAGATACCTGCAGAGTAGTATGGAAAGCTTGAGTTCCTGTGCAGACAAAAAAACAATGGCTTTCAAAACTTCACGCTGCTCTACTGATTTCAAACACAAAATTCAGATCATGATATATTTGGATAAATCCATCCATGTGTGCATGTCAGGAGTAGAACAAAACTGAATGACAACGTAAAGAAGGCACACAGAAACTCTAAAAACAAACCAACCAAAACCAACCTCTGAAGAACAGATGCCCTCTACTGCAGGTGTAGACATTTTCCAAAGCTGATGCAGACTCAAGGATGAGTTCAGCTCCTGACAATAACTTTGCATCCCTACATTCCCTACCTATCCACTGAAGAGCAGCTGGGAAAACATCTTTACAGGGAAGATTGAAGACCTAGCGTATGCCCAAATTATTTATGTGGAAAGAGTATATTAAACTCCCTAATGCATCCACCATATTCTCCCTGTTCAACTGGAAGTACAAAACTGAAAATCTGAAAAGCCCCAACACCCCAAAGAAATAACAAACGTGCCTCACCCACATACACAAATCTGTATTTTTTTAGTAACACTGGAGATTGAATATGCAAATTAAAAGAATGTATTAATTATCATTAATCATTCTTTCACAAAGACTAGAACTAATTGGAGAAATAATTTGAGAAAATTGAAGTACATGACAGAAAGCATTAAGATTCATTAAGTTTCAATTCTCTGGTCTGTCAGCTTGTCAAAAGTAGATGCCTGCTCTTCTAGCATTACTGGTAAAATACTGCATATTTTCTTAATCTAGTACACAATTTAACCCCTTTTTACAGTTTGTTCTGAGATTAACTACATCTGACACTATACATTTTTGTTAAAAGGAACTGTCACAAGGAAATTCACATCTCCATTTCTTTACAACAGGAAAACTGAACTTGATGAAATTTCATTATAAAGTATTCGCAGGTTCACTAGGTATTTTGTATTTATTTATATTATTTGAGTGGTGCCAGCACACATTCCAGAAAACCACCACAGCAGATAAACAAGAATCCAAAAAGATACCCACGCTTCTCCACACCTATGTCTCCAACTCACCTTGACCACAAAAGCCAATAAATACACAAAAAAATATTTTGTCTCTCTCTTTACTGCCCTGCAATAACCCTCCCCAGCGAAGTTGTGTTGGTACAGATGCTTTTGATCCAGCACAGTAAACCCCAGTCCTGCTGTAAGGGAGGAATGAAGGCTTGGTAGTTTAAGAACTCCCTCACATGTGTGTCTGCCAGGAACAGCCCATCTGCAAGATGTGACAGGGAGAAGATGCACTATTTAATAGACTCTTTTTCTCCATTTAAAAACATGGTGTGGGCTTCACAGAGAACACACCACCACAGCTCTTCATCTGGGGATGGCACAACTATCCGAGCCGAGCGAGATTTAATCTTTGCTGACCGCAGAGGGTAAACATTTCAGTTGAACACTTCAGTAGCAAGGAGGTGGTTTGTTTTAAAATTTCAAGACTCAGTAAACACAGCTGGGTTAGAAAATTGTGTACATAATACATGAAATTAATTTCAAAGCTTACAAAAAGTCACCAACGTGAAAATGGAAAATTTAAAATAAGTTTACGTGGCCATTCCTGTTAAAATAGGTCAGCCTGCAGTTAAAGCTCCTATTCTTTAAGGTGTCACACTATTAGAATCTTTGTCGCATATGCTTCAAAGTTTACCTTTTGTAACTGAAATGGCTCAGTCAACTATGCAGCGAGAAACGTGGGAGGTATAAAACTGTAACTGCTTAAAATGCAGCACCAGCCGCCTCCATCCTGATCAGCAGCACGGAGTCTGACATGGTGCAATTTATTTTCTACATGACTATCACTGCCAACACATGAAACATGCATAAGTTTGGCAAAGCAGAGATTTCCACTCATTATATACAAACCCTTGATTGAAATACAGTACCTGCACGAAAATATTTTTTATGCTCCAAACCTTGCTAAAGAACGCAAGACAAAAATGTCGGTGTCAGGCAACATTTTCAAAGAAGTCCAATCTGCTCCCTGCTTGACAGGATGATAATCACCACCAGCTCTAAGGCTCCTTCAAAATACTTTAACTGAGAACCCAAAACACTCTTGGCTGCTTCTCTATAAGCCAAGGCCAAGCAAACTCTGCAAAGTTATTTTTCCCTCCTGAGTCTGGAATCACAAGCTCATTTCTCTTATTTATACTTGACTCATGAGAAATCCAATTTTGCACTTAGAGCATCACCTTCACATACTGTTCAAAATATAACTTATTTGACACCACCTGGAATGCCGTTCCAAAGCACTCAGGAATTCTCACAGCTGAGAATATCTCACAGTTGATATTTTTTTGCCTAGATACAGTGTTTGTAATGGAAAAAGCAAGTTCTTTGCATCATACATCAGAAATGCTTCATTCCACTCCTGTATTTTTTCCAGCTTTCTCTGAGAGTACAAAGAAGGAATCTTCAAAATTGACAACAAAACCCATATTCCTCTAGTGGGAAATTACCAAGAAGTTTGCAGAAAGATAAACTGTTCAAAACCACTGCAATTTTCAACGGCAATTAACAGCATTTCCTGTTCCCATCACAACGTTGAGTGCAAAATTATCGGTGTATAATGGAAGCAGTCTGATTGTTAATCTAATTTACTTAATAAACGAGGCAAAAGTTCAAGTTGTAATGAAATGGGTAATACTCTGATTTAAATAGTAACAGAAGTTGTCTTAAAACACAGAAAACCATTAACGCTGTGAAGTTTGGAGAAGTGGCACAAAGACACACTTTAATCAACATTTCTCATTTGTGACTGCTCAGGCTGTACTCTGAAATAACTTCTCTTCTCTTGGCAGTAACAGGGACTGGTTAAGCTGGCACTACTCTGTAGGACATCAAACTGCCCCTTCACTGCATGGCAGGATGGGCAATTCTGACTGGCAAGAGATGGTTTTTAATCTAAGAGCATATATTACCAACTAGTTATTTGAGTTTTGCCTTTTTAACGAAAGAGAAGGACATACACTGGGCTGGACTGACACTGTAAAACACTCAGAAGCATTCATCTCAAAGGAGAAAAGCTTTGTTTAAGTGCCCAGTTTTCTCACAAAACACTATTAGAATTCATTTTAGAAAGAAAATAGGTGCTTTTTTTAATCAATGCTCATTGAATCCATTTTGCTGAATAACAAAGAAAACTTTTGTACAATGACAAGATAAACATCTCAGAAGAAAAATTACTTCAGAAAGGCTAAGGATAAAAACATAGCCTTCTAAAAAAAGAAATAATGAAGTTTAATTTTTTTTTTTACCTAAAAGATGAAGCTTATTTCAAGAAGTTGGACTTGCACAAATAATTCTTATTACCACTCACAGTGGTAGCAGTCCTGTTTCCCTTGCAGGTTACTGGAGCTGCCTGTGGAGGTGTGAGTTATGCCATTGTTAAACCTTGAGAATTTTGCATGTACCTACATGCAAACACTTTTAATAAAATAACTTACCTTGACATCCATTGTTTTCTGGAGTTCAGTGTGTCCAAAGTCAAATACACAGAGAATGCACCTCTGAATATCAACAGTCTCACATATAATTGCAAAATACTTACAACCGTATTAAACCCCATGAACTCCCCACGGAGATTACTCTTACAAACCACTTCTCCTGTAACAAATGCAAACAGCATTCCTGTTGGATGTGGTCATCATAAGCCCATGCTCTTTGACAGGACAAAAGACGACAGATTTTGATGGCAGGTGGAAAAAGAAAGCAAATCTCTTAAAAACCCACGAAGCCCATCTTCATTACCACAGCACCAACCCTTCTTCCCATCAGTCCTGACAGAGTCTGTGTAAAGGCAGTCACTTCTCTGGTAGGCAAGTTAAGCTGTTCAGAGCTCTAAGATATTTGAAAGTGTCAAAATGGAAAAATAACTAAGTTAGTGGAGATCAAAGCAAGGCTGCAAGATGATCCTCCCCAAAAGAGGTTTCCAAAAGCACAGCAGTGTATTTTTCACTAGACTCACAGTGCTGGTAAAATACCTTTCTCAAAGCAAAGGCAGCCATTGGGAACAGATACAGAGGAAAAAAACCCCAAAACAAACAACAAATACAAGCCAGACAGACACATTCTGTATAAGTAACAACTTTATTGTAACTTGATGTGCTGAAACGCAAAAATATTTTCAGCAACAAGGTACAAAAAGTATTTCACCATTAACATCAGCTGATAAAAAAAGGCTGGATGGTTTGATACAACTGTTTACATATCTGAATTCTCTTTATCATTTCCACCCCAAAACAGGTCTAAGTCATTTCACTGGTTTAATTTCTAAAATAGGACTCATTGATCTTAAGCCTTCAAAAACCAGGTTACAAATACAGTGAAGTTCCTTGCAAAACACTTGAAATAGTGAATTCCCTTTACAAACATAGTCCATTTACTGTAAGCAGAAGCCAAGTTATGAGACTAAGCGTCTTGCTAGCTAAGGAGCCAAGCTCTGCACTAAATACACTATCAACACCAGACAAAGAAGACAGGTAACATTCCACTTGTCAATTAAAAAGAAAAATCAATTAAGCTTAGGAATTTTAACCAACTGTAAAAGTCAACAAAATTCAACATTTCAGGCAGCAATACCTCACATTTTCAATTCACTGTCTTCCATGAAACACAGTTTCAAATACTGCACATCGTTTTATACTCCCAAGGGAGAAAACTTGCTGTGAGGATCTAAAAGGAACATAATCTCCATGTAGGTCTTCTACTGATCTTCTGTGCAAAGGTGAATTTTATACTAAATACTCAATGTTTAGAAAAACATCAGAACTAGAGTAACTCTGTGTCCATGATTACCACGTTTTGACATACACTTATCTTGTAACAGCAAATATTATCACGATTTCACAAAATGATACCATTACTCAACTTGTATCTGTAATACTTAATTCCACTTGTTTGTGTAGTTTCTACCCCGGTGAAACTGAATTTAGGAAGCAAGAATCAACATGCAACTTTTCCATCTCAACTGAGTACCAAGTAGCATTCTCCTTCACCTTTAAAAATACCTTTCACAAAGACCTTGTATCCTGTTAAACCTTCCCTTCATTGCAACAGTTTCCTAAAAAGGCACAATGTGTTCATACTTCTGCATGCAGTAAATGGACTAGGAAATAAGGATTATTTATTGAAGCAACCTCCACCCAAAGCATCTCCTTAGGAGAGGCTCGAATGGAAAAAAAAAAATATATATATATAATACATAATAGCATTTTAACAGCAAATTGAGTCCTTATTTTTAGAAAGTCATTCTTGACAAAAAAAACCCAAAAACAACACCGCACAGTCATACACACGCACGCACGCACAGGACACATGCAGGGTTCTCCCCAGAAAAGTATGGAAGCGGTGGTTCACATCTATCTGAGAGGGTAGTGTTGGCAAGCCAAAACATGGCACCTTCATACGTCATAGTCCTAATCTGGATAGAAAACTAAGGAAAAAAAACACAAAACAAAACACAAAACTAAGGTTTCAGCCTGAAAAAATCTGCCCGTTGATTTAGATAGCTTTTTGCTGCACTTTGAACTGACAGCCGAGGCTCTGAAGGGCAAGTTCTTGAGGTGTGGGGAATGAAACCAAGCTACTGAATCCAAAGGAGAAGGTTGTAATTACCAGCTGTCCTGTTCCAGTGAGAACACTGCATGTCGGTAATTGAAGAGGTGAATAATTAGTGCACTCATTTAAGAATACAGCAACTGTTTTACCTTTTCCTTAAGAGCTGACAAAACTTGAAAACATACATAATAAATAAAATCAAATCTAAACAGATCAATCACCATAGGGCTTTTTCCTATTAGTGTAACATATGGTTTACACTGCCTGACTGAAGAAGGGGACACTCTACGATGCAGATGATATTACAGCACAGTGTCTGACATTTTTTGGTACAAAGTGTGCTATTAAGCTTCTTAAAATAAAAAAATTCACAGAAATCCTTAAGCTTTCCATCTGATTACTGTATACTGTTACTTCAGAACAGGCTGACCTGGGCAATCATTACAGCATGAAATATTCAAGTCACTTTGCACGTGAGAGCTGCGAGTTTTACAGTGATCAGCACAAGGATCTGTAGTCCCAACGCATTACACAGTGCAGCAAAAAAAAAAATCATGATTTTGGAATAATTGCCTTTACTCTCTTATTGTGCAGAATGCTTATAAGACCTTATTTCAGATAAATACTTAAAAACTGGTAAAAGGATAAATCTCTGCAAATACATAATTTGATGCCTTCTGTATTAATTAAGTTTCTGATTTTACACTTTATCTATCATAAAGATTTAGTCAGAAGGTAAGAAGAAAATGTATGTTTAGAGGTTTTAGTCTTCAAAATTGGACTGGGTATTTTTTCCAATTTACCCTTTGCTAGTGGTTTACACGAAGGCCGAAGCATAAAACTATATATTCTTTCCTCCACAAATTTCATTCAGAGCAATTCAGATGAATCTCAATGAAATGAGGATGGAGATAGATTTTAAGACAGTAAACAATCCAAAATTCTTCCTCTTTCCTCCCTGCATAACTTTTTTTAATAGGCCAACTCAAACCCTTATGCAAATAGGTTTATAAATTAGGTGAGATCTCCTCTCATTCCCCACTGCTAAACCCAAGTCTTCCCCAATAAAAAGAAATACAGCATATTATCACTATTACAGTAAACTCAATGCAATAACTCAGGGAACATTTAGAGTGTGCACTACTGCAGACTTTTCCTCCCAATTGTAAACAAAGCTATCAAACACTGAGGATGTTGATATTAAAGCTAAGGTTCATATAATAAAGAACTGGCCCGTGACAAGCAGTTTACAAATGTTTCATCCTTTTCACATTATGCAGAATTTCAATACCATCCACAATGCTAGTACAATAACTGAAATGCAAGACTGAGCAAGTCTCTGCTTGCAAATACCATCTGACATTTCAGGGAAATACTCCTCGATGTGTACATAGCCTCCTCAGGTGTTAATGGAAGCTGTGCACAAAAGTCAAGATGGGAAAAACCCCTTCAAAGTTTTTACCATTCACATGCCTTTTTCAAATAAGCGAAAATATTCTGTTACTTAAATATGAAAGCTTGCAATAGCCACCTTCAATTGAGTCTTAAAAAGACATGCCTTTCTTTTCTAACAAAACTAAATCCCATGTGGCTGTGGGCATCTTAAAATGTATCTAAAAAGTTAAGCCACAATTACCTGTACCTCATTAATTCATCAAAAGCAAAATATATATGTACCACACAACATATAAAAGTTACACATTAAAAGTGCATATTCAGAATCCATTTGGCCCATTTCCTCAATTTACATTTGGTCATTCTATGCATCCTTTACTTTCCTATGTAACCATACACGTGGGATATAATTTTTCCATATACAACGCTATTCCTTTTCACACTGAACTCTTTACCTCTCGTTCAGTTCTGCAATAAATGTAAACTAACGATGGACCGTAAAGAAACACAAGCAAGAGGTTTATTCTGTGTTTCTTTTCACCGCTTGGACAGCTTTGACACACACACAATAAGCATTACAAACTGTAATGAAAATACATTTTTGGGCCAAACCATTGCATATTTGCCCCCACAATGAAAAATAAATTACGTTCAAAGCAGTATATTGCCATAAATAGCCTGTAGGCATTCGCTGAAGGTAAACAGGCTCTCCCTATATTTAGCACTTGTCTAGAGTACATGATGTGCCTCTGGTTCAAGTGCTTTTAATGAGAGGCCAGTCAAAACCTTCCAGTTAGCACAGGACCAAACTATAATCTTTTTTTGTTTTTCTTCTGAAAATAATGGAAGATCCCTTTCAAAAATTAATCTTCAGTTTTCAATTTTACTGCATTATGGAGCTAGTGCAATCCTGCAGAGCCTAGTCAAAAAGACAAGGCACATTAAAAAATAATAATAAAAAAATCAAGATACATTAGACTATATGGACTAGAGAGTCATTGAAGATAATTTAAGGCCTTTCAGTGAATTAATCAGTCTAATTTAAAGCTGAGGATTAAACCATAAATTATCCATCTGAAAAGCAAACAATAGGCTTTTTCAGCTTCTGTTCTGTGGACAAGGATAACAAAAACTCTTGTTATGCTTTGTGAAAACACCTCTGGACATGGAGGAGTAGAGTCGGTCCAATTTCTCTAAAGTTCATGGAAGATTTCATGACTGTTTTAGCCGTTTGCGTGGAATGCCAAACTGTGGACACTGTGCAGACGCCAGGGCGCGAAAGGCCTCTGCTACTAAGTGAGGGTGGGAGTGGATCATGGACTTCCAGCCTGCTGTTTCCATTATGTCTGTTGCTTGGCTGAAAACAGAAGCATTAAGAACAGTCACACAATTTTACAAACCAAATGCACAGCGGAGAAGAGCAGGCAAGGCAGGGCTAGTGCAGAAGAGCCTTTGTAAAACGACAGACGATGAAAGCCAGTAAGGATGCCGATGGAAAGAAGCAGCAAATTGCAATATGGGTTTATCATCATAATCATATGTAGGACATAAGGTACTTATTCTGCTCTACTCAGCACCAGCAATACCTCACCTAGAGAACTACATCCAATACTGGGCACCGTGTTAGGATAACCACCTTGAAATTGCTCAGGAAAAACAATAAAATAAAGAGGAAAACTAGAGGAAAATGAGGTCTAGAGCAGAGACAAAAAGCAAGGCAAGATATGATAATCTCATTACATAAAAGGGCATGCTCAATTTGGGGAAAGAGGAGGATGACAAAATGAATCAGCTGAAACTGCAGCAAAAATGATGTAGTTCATCTGCTACAAAGAGCCATGAAGACAGATTAGCTGGCTGGCTACAAAACCCTTCCCTGGGAGTCTGCAGTCTCAGTACCGGTGGAGCATACTTGAGAATATTCACCCTTTTATTCAGTGCAGATAATGGACTACATTCAAAATGGCTTTCAATGGCCACTGTTGATTTTTAACTAACATAGAAACAACAACAGATTTCAGCAAGTACCACACTGACATTCTGGAGATTAAAAACTACGCATTTACTCAATGTATGTATTTACTTTTTGGTGAAATACTACAGAACAAAAGCAAAAAAACTCACTCTGCACATGAAGAATATTACACTGGTTGGGATGAATACCACATTGACACAAGATAAATTTGTAATTTCGAACTAATATCTTATGCATCAATCCCAAGTTTCTGTTGCTCTGCATTTTCAAAAGCCTTTCATGAGCACTCTCATACCGTTTCAGAAACACTATCAAGCATAAAGTTAGCAGCTGACCTCTATACCATATGATCTCTGAAACACCTTTGGCAGATTTCTAATGCAAGTCTTTAATCTGCTGCTGCAAGTCAGTAAAGGTAGGTGCCTTAAGAAACAATACCAAAGTTCAGACTCCCTGGTGCCCAGAGTCAGTAAATTAAGCCAGGCCCTCTCACATTATTTCTCTGATTTACTGTGGATGCTTTAGCTGAAGCAAAGATGGCCAGCATGTTAACGAGCAATTATTCAAGACTGAAGTCAGCTCAGGAACCCAAATCACTTGAGGAGGAATAAATACATCAACTAGTTTACATAGTTACAATTCTGACTTATCTTTATTACTGGCATTTTACTATTTACTTTCCACCAGCTCCTTCTTTTCCACATCATGCTCAATCACTAGGCCTGTGAAGCCTTTTTTATTTAAAGGAGAAACACTCTAATTTAAACTAACTGGTACAACCCAGCCTTTAAACTTCTCTAGAGATCCTGACAGTAAGAAATAAATGGTCTACCGCCCTTTTACTGTCTGACCCTACCACTGGATATTCCAGTTGCCTGTCTTCTACCCCGTGACTCACTTGAGCTGCTGCTACAGTCAGCCCTACAGTCTGAGCCACACAGTCAGTGTAGGCAGGAGCACTCGGAGTCAGCCAGATCCAAGGGACCTGCCTGACTAGTTGTGTGGCCTCCAGAGCACCAGTTCTGGCATGTGGGAAGGCGCACAGACACGTCCCCAAAGGCAAAAAAGAGCAACTGCCCTCCTGTCTTTGGAAATACTGCAGGCTCAGACAACACTGCAGGCTCACACTGACCTAAGCAAGTCTTGAAACCACACTGGGGTTATCACTCCTCCAGGCACAAACCTGGTTAGTGAAGAGAATGATTTCCTGTATAAAGGCTGCTGCCACCATCTCACGGCACTATGTTCCTAGGAGTGGGAATAAAAGCCAGCTATTGTTAGGTTCTCACACTGGAGGGCAGTTAACATTCCCTATCATTTAAAGGGGAAGTCACAATCATAACTGGGGTAGCATCTGCTGAATCCTACTTTACTTACAGTCAGTGACAGGCCTCAGTAGTGTGGAAATGAAGCAACAGTTCTTAAGATCTGCAGTCTATTTAGCAGTGTTTGTACAGAACATCGTGGGGCAGGGAAACTTACTTGCTATTCCAGTTTTTCCCATCTTTACACCCAAGTTGTCTAAGAACACTGCACCTGTAAGAGAGAATTGTGCCAATATTGAAAAGGTGCACACAGCATAAATGCAAAGGCATTTAGAGCCCCATAAATAGTACTTGCCTGTTAATAAAGTCTATTGCTTGTGCTTTTAACTGTTCAGCGCTGTGCAAATCTGCGAGGATAAGAATGTCAGCAACATTTTCTACCGAGAGGTTACTGCAGAGTGCTTCCTCACACATCACCTTCAGCCTTTCCAGTGCATACTGGTGAAAGAGAAAATCATTCTTCAAACTCATTCCTTCTGCCCTGATCCCCACAGCTCTTAAGACAGTTCCAGTCATGAAACACTTGGTGCCTCCCAAGGTTAACATCAAACCTCGTTCAAACACGTACCTCAAAAACACAATATGCTGCACTGAGGAGTCCTCAAATGTAAGACATGCACTAGGTTTGACCAACTGATCAAACACTTTACCCACGGAACTTTTATTAAAACAACCAAAATAATTAATCCAGAAGTTTTTGTCTCACTTCAGTTTGGTAAGGGAGGAAGAGCAAGGAACACACATGGGCTCTTTATCAAAATCAGAATTAGGCATGTTCTTATCTCAAAGCAAGAGGCAAGATATTATATATAATGGAGAGTTTCATCAAACTGTCCAAGGGAAAATATATTAGCCTAATTAAAACTAGCCTGCTTCAAGTTTAGCCCCAACCCATCTTTGAATTTCTTAATTTCTGTAATACCTTTGACGCAGCCTACTAGAAATTTGATGTAAAACAAATGCATTCCCATATATTTTTTGCATGAATAAACTGTGCTTCTTTCTTTGAAGGATGACACAGTATGAACAGATTGCATTTTTATTTTCTGGTATTGCAGACAATCATACAACTGTACCTTATAACAGCCTCTACATTTATCAATTATTCCCTAAATAAAGGCCATCATTCATAAAATAATCTTAACTGCTGAGCTGCTACAAGTCCCTTTATCTCAAAAATCACAGTAGAAAAAGTATTTTTCTACTGAGAAACAATTTAAAGAGTAGACAAGAACCCAACACGGAAGAGATAAAAGATTAGAACTATTATGTTTGTAGGGAAGACAAAAAGATTAAAGTTCTAAAGTAGCAATACTTCAGGGAGCACAGTTAATTCAGGAATTTGTATAAATCTTCTTGAAGAACATAAAGATCTAGGGTACATTTTATTCAAGACCAATTTTCCAAATCATATTAATAGTCCCCAATTTATAACAAAAAAAAAAGATAGTAAATAAGTATTTGAAACACTTCTGTTCAAGAAAGATTTATCAGCCTTCTACCGCTTAAAAAAAAAATCTGCTCTTTCCCATCTTTCTCCATTTCTGATGAGATCTGCTTCTCATATTTAAAAAAATCAAAGTATGTATCAATACTAAAATAAGATTTTTTTTTACAAAAACATTCCACGAGCAAACATGAGATTTGAGAACTTCAAAGTCAATTACTTACTTTGTCTGCAGCTGCCAACAAATTGTCAGCCATTTTTTCAAGATTTGGTGCTTTTCCTGTGTAAATGAATCTCATCATTTCTTTAAAAACTTCAGGGTCTACATCATTGATTTCTACACGATTCTGGGAAAGAAGAAGAATCAATAAAAGTCTTTTAAATTTAGTTACAAATTTAAAGTGAATACCCATTATCATCTGCATGTGCACTACAAGTTTTCATTTGCCATCCATCATACAAAATCCTTAAAAATTTAAGTTAACATTCAACAATGTTAAGCAGAAAGCAATCGAAAAAGCTCTTAAAAAGTCAGGTGGAAATCAGTTGGAAAAGCTTCAGCAATAAAAAGTAATTGCAACTTTCTTTCTAGAAATGTATAACTCTGGAATCTATCACACAGGTTGTACATAAAAAATCAAGACACAGTTTCAGGAATATTTCAAAATGCTTCTAAGTTTCCAATCCAACAGCAATGTCTTTGGAATATCGGAAGTCAGAGCAGCAGACAGAACAAACTGATGCATTTTTTGCTTGACTTCAACTGAGTCCACACAACCTACGTTTTGTTCCCAGAATCCAAAAAAGCAAACAAATCAGCACACTGACAGACATCATGTAGCTGAAGACCATCCTAATACAACAGTGGTATTGCATGTTTGACCCAACCCTACAATAGTGTTCCCTACAAGCAACTAATAAAGCAGGAAATTATGTCAGAGACGTAGCAGGAAGCACCAGCCCTTTGAACGGAGTACAAAAGTCACAGGCCATCAGCACACGAGAGGCACTGCTGTGTTCTGGTTCCCCATCACACTATTTTGGAGTTGGGCTGTGCTGGACATTTACTGCTGACAAGAAGACAAAGGCCTGGCATGGCACATGACTTAAGCTGTAACATAGCTGGGTTTCTCTCAGCCCAAAAACCTCAATAAAATGCTCCAATTCCACCTGTGAAAGTTTCCAAACTGGAGAAGTGCAGGGAAGCAAAGTGCCGTGTCTGTGAAACTGTACTACAGCACTGTATCCCTCTGATATATTTGCTCACACAGTGGCATCCTGCAGCCTTCAAGAACAAGTGATGATCATCTATTCCTATTTTTGATATTCTTTTTCATGAAAGACACAAACAACTCACTGTGGGAGGTACCAAGTGCATAAAAGCAGAAGCAGTTCTCTGCTGATTAACTATCCATCCAAAACACTTACACAGGTCAAGTGCCTGCAGAAGCTGTGAATGAAAAGCAGTGTTTCACTGCCTCAGAGTTAATTCGAGTAATAATTCACCCCTTGTTTCTTGGCTACCATAAAAAATGCTTTAACACACAATAGCAGAACCTTACTCAAGTCGATCAGCTTATGTGAAGATAAAAACTAAAGCAGAAAGGGGCAGAGATTACCAGCTAAATTACAGCAGTAGCTAATGTTTAGAAACATTATCTAGGGCAGACAAAAGTACCTGAAAAAACAAATCCTACAGCATCTCTCTGTTCTATCTACACAAACTCCCTCAGAACTCACCAGGAGAGAATTCAGGTGTGGTCCCTCCTCCCCTCATGCAACATCACACCATTGTCCTCTTCCTCAATCTGCAATACCTCGAGTTTTCTGCAAGTTTTCCCTTTTTCACCAAGTACAGGTATTTGCATGTAACATTTTCAGTGAAGCTTACCTTTTTGCTTTCCTCCATTTCATGTTCAAACATTGCATTAAAAACTGGAGATCGTGCTGCATCGAGAAAAGTTAAGTATTAAATATAATCACACTTTAAACTTTTAGCAATTTAAATTACAAAATAATAGCGAGACAAAAGTAGAAAGTACCTGCAAGGACAGATTTATGAGCTTTGAATTCTTGTCCTCCTACATAAAAACTGCAATCTGTAAATCTTGTGGTTTCCCAGAGATTCCCTAAATCTTCTGCTAGTCGACATTCAGGTACCTTCAAAGTGTTTGTATTAGACTGTCCTGATATATTTACTGAGTCTTGGACCACGCTTACCTAACAGAAAATCACAGCAAGACAACTCCTTCATAACTGAATGCCAATAATAAGAATATTATTTAAATTACAGTACCTATTGCTAGAATTTCAGCAATTCCAAAGCAAAGCAAAAAAAACAGTGATGTCTCTGGCTTTAGACCAGAACCACAAACCGATGCTTTACAGTTTACTTTTAAGCAAAATAAAACAAATAGGGCTTAACTTAGAGACTCTAATATTGTTTACTTATCCAACCAAAACAAAAAGAAAGAGCACAATAGCATATGCTACCTGAAAGAAATGCCAAAGCAAATAAGGTTGAGGACAGATACGGTTCTTGGGATATCAGTGGGATCAAAAAAAAACCACCTTAAATTAACAGTTTAACTATTTCAGAGTTAAATTAACAGTTCAACACTTAAATAAAATATATACAAAATTTTATACAGATCATCAGGATCACAAGGTCACAGAAAATTTTCATAAGAATAACCCACAGAAATTTTTAATCAGATAGCCCTTATTTTAATGATAGTGAATTCATACTTAACCTGCAATGTCATAATGCAAACTAAGTGCAAGTAACAA
This sequence comes from Cephalopterus ornatus, assembly GCA_013396775.1. Lineage (NCBI taxonomy): Eukaryota > Metazoa > Chordata > Aves > Passeriformes > Cotingidae > Cephalopterus > Cephalopterus ornatus. Next base: position 562,566 of record VZRE01001354.1, read on the forward strand.
CTCCTTCACTATTTCCTTTTACTGTGTCCCGCTGAGGCAGAAATCACAAGTGATTGTTTTCCAAACATGATTAAAAGCCATTATTTTCAAAATACAAGATGCAGTAGGTAACTTCAGTAATGAAATGCATGCTCACAGGATGTAATTTCTATGCAGAACTACTGAAGAAAATGGTGAAATATGTGTATTTGAAGTGAACAGATTGCCATTATTCTCCATGTTTAAGTCTTTCATATAAGTAAACAGCTTAAAAGTAGCACTCCTACTTGCTTTTTTCAGGGATCTTCACATGCTAAATCCTTTTAATGAGGGAAAACAGAAGAGCTCAGCAGGTTTTGCTTCTCTTGTCTGAGAGCAGGCACCCGAGAATAAAATCTTTGTAAAGAGCCATGCTACAAGACCTTGTTCGCTCCATCTCCCAAATACAGAAAATTAGGGTTATATGTTAAGAGAAAATGCTGATACTGCCAGGATCAGGGCTTTGGTTGATTTCCAGAGGCACAGCATCTGGAATAAATCTGGCAAAAAGCAAAAACAGCACAGCTAAGCCTCACAGAAAGTTGGATCATTGCAAACCAAACTCCAGACCAGAGGAGGAGGATGATCCAATTACAACAGCTTGGGGATTTGAGTCATTGCATAATTCCTTGTATCAACCCATTCCCCCCCTTTTGAATATAAGAAATTCTTTTACATTCTTCCACATTTTAAAGGGAAAAAAAAAAAAAGGAAACCCAAAGCACTGCAAATTTTCCCTTTCACAGTAAGACTGTACATTTATAACACTGAAAAAAATTAGAGCTGTGGCATTCTCTATTTCAAAGTTTTCACACACGCAGTGATTTCAGGAGATAAACACATATACAAAGGAAGTTTTAGCTTAGCCAAGCTCATCTTCTGTTGCCAGAGGAGAGTTGTGCTTCTCTAGAGCGTTGACTGATCCCAGTTGTCCACTCAACATCCGCTTGGTAGCTACAGACAGTGATTAGGAAGGTCATCTACACACTCCTCATGTGCACCTAAACACACTACTGACCTTCCAAGCTTCTTGTGCAACACAACAATTTACTACAGTTTTAACATAAAACCTGAGCAAAATTTTAATTCAAGGCTCCTCCATCTGAGTGGCCTGGCATGTATAAACAGCAAGAACTTTTAAATAGTCTAAATACAAAGTCTTGCAGTGGTCTGATATTTCGTATCTCACTTGTCCAAGATGATATGCTTAAAATCAACTGCATTTTCCTTCTTTAATTTATTTAAATCAAGCTGAAATCCAACCAAGTTAATCCTATATAATGACTGAAAATTCATCAACTTGAACAAGTTCTGTGTGTGAGACATTATTGTGTTAACTCATATAATTTTCTTGATTTTGAATCTGCAGTGATCCAATAGTAAAGATATAAATGATTCGCTGGACTACTCTCAACCTAAGCCAGGTAAGAGAACTGTGAAAGCACTCATGAGGAAAAACATCCCTGCAGAGAATACACTATTCCATTAGCAAATGAAAACACTTGCAAGGCTTCAGTACTTTGAGATTATACAGAAAAGGAGAATTGAGTGAAACAGAGATCAGTTCACCTAAAGAAAAAAAAGAAAAAACACAACCAAAAACTGAGGTTGTACTTCATCATAAGGCCAATTGTCAGTGGCAGCACCAGACTTTACAAAGTATTTAACTTAACAACCCTTCAGGTTGCAATCCAAGGGCATATCCAGCTGATCTTAAGAACCTTTGGCAACACAGAATATCTTTGCTGCCAAAGATGACCAAATAATCTTCCTGCAACCCAACAGGAAGAAGAGCCAACCAACACAGTCAGTAACCAGTGGCCTTTACTAAATACCTGCTGTGTCTGACAAGTCTCGTGTAATATAGTTTTAAGTGGTAAGTCCATTTTCCAACCAGGATACAAATAGGAAGGCAAACACAGAAATTAGCAGTTAAAGTTAGGTTTTAAAAGGACAAACATTTCAGACTTGTCTATAGAAATAGGTCCTTCAAACAACACCTGTTATTTCTAATGAGAGCTGAGGAGCTAGAATCACACATCTAAATAAACTCTTAAAATATTTAGATTGCCATTTTTTCCTTCATCCTAAACAACCCAGAAGTTATTTTAACATGCACAACTGGATGTTTTACTTCCCTCAGCATTCATAATCAGAGTAGGTCAAGCACTTCACAGAAGTCACACTAAAACATCATGAATTTTGTAGGGAAATACAGTTATATGCAAGAATTAGCATCAAAATTTAAATAACAGTATTTCTCTGTGGAAAATTCAGTACTTCTACTTTTTTGCTTCATTTCTAAAATTAGAGAGTGATTTATTTCCAAAACCAAACACTGCTTTTAAGAGCTGTTCATTTACATCAAAGTGTTCATTAAGAGGACAACTTAAAATGAGAAAATACTCAAAAGTATCTTTATAGAACCATAAAACACTTGTTTTATCTGCTTTTATCACACAAATAATTGTATTCATAACAAATTTATCATGCAGCTAATTTAACTTGTCTAAGTGAAAATAAGATGCACTATATTTGCAATATCTAGTCTCAAGGGCCACATTTCAATTATTCTTCCTACCCAGCATAATGACATATAATTAAATTGTAATCTTGCCAAGACAATTTTACACATTTCCTGTAAATACACAGATCAAAGCAAACTTATTAGCAGTTAGAGCATCTATCATCCTCCTAAGTCACTAATCACTTTATGGCAGCCCAGATAACCAGCCAATGTATATTTAACATACACTCTACTTACACTGCTACTTTCTCTAGTTTCCATTTTTAATGCTAAGTAAGCTTTTTACTGAATTTTAATATGATAATTTAGGTTACCAACATAACTGATACTATAGAAGCGAACCATAATACTCCATGAATTTAAATTTAGACCACAGCTCTCTATGCTCATTTTCAGTATCAAGCACACCTTCTACAGGATACTTGCATTTGCCCAGAAAACAAAATGTAACAATTAGTACAAAAATAAAGTGTTTAATTTACTGGAAAGACCTGTTAATTGGTTAAAGCCATCAATTAGGATATTACAGCAATAAAGATTCTGGCAATTAGCTGGGGGGTTTTTAAAACATGAACCAGGATGTAAACATTTCTTTTTGCTTATCCAGTGAAAAACAATCCTCTAATTCCAAAGAGAGCTTCTTTAAATAAAAGTGACCTCAGTAAAACAGCACTTCTATAGACAGCACATATGCACATGCCTAAATAATTCTACAGTTGATTCTAACATACTCCTGGCAGATTCATGGAGAAGTCCAACGGTTTCCAAGTGATCAGTTCAGACATTCCACACTTCAGCACACATGCATCAAAAAAGAAAACAAAATGCAATCCAGACAAAGCAAGTAAATGTATTTTACCATGGTTTACAGTTTACAGAAAACAACTTCTAGAGTATGTTACTGTTTAAATCAACATAAACCTCTACTTCCCAGAATAGAAAACACTTAATTTAGAAGTTTTCCACTTAAAACCTTGCAAATATCAACTTACCTCACAAAATAATGTAAGCTTGTCATCTGGTAGAAGACCATTAGCTTCATCTAGCAAAAAATCTCTTCGGATAAATTTCTTAAATCCCCAGTCCTTGCCTTGCACAAATCGATAGGCTCTTTGGCTTTCTGATAACAAACAGTTATGGACAAACAGAGCAAAGTTAAAGGCAAATATTAACAAACAGCAACACCTCATTCTACATCAAGGCTAAGTGTTAATAAAAAAACCCGAATCAATATCACACATTTGGATCGTGTGTCACATTTCTAGAAAAAACCCCAACTGATTAAAAGCTTTTTAATGTTGTAATAGTGTTATTTTTTAAAACACTTGGTAGAACTTAGTAGAGCACAATTTGCAATTCAAACCATATCCTTAGATCTATCTTAGGCACCTCCCAGCACGAGGAGTTTTTCAGTTCATGTTTAAGAATGCCAGTGTGTCAAAACACAAATTGTTCACAGGGAAGCACCATTACAATGAATTTGTCACCACAAACACATCCTGACAACGCTCTGCAGTTGTCATAACAATCTGTTTTGACTTCTTCCTGAAATGGAAAATCTCGTTTCACAGGTTGAAATTAGTTTGAAATACAGTAAAAGCATTAAAATAGCCAAGCAGAAATATAAGTTTTCAAGTAGCAAACCAATTTTTGGTCATAAAACAGTATTATTTACATTTACCTTTTAGCCACAGTTATACAATTTTTTTTTTTTAAATCCATTAGATTTGCTGTGACCACACAACTCTTATTTTCCAGTTCTAACGTTCACAGCCCAAAAAAAGTTTCCAGAGTCATCTCAGTGCAAATACATGTAATTCAGTAAGATCAGGTATTTTGCATGGCTTGTTCACTGTAAAGTGGTCACTTGTTCCCCAAATCGAACCACAGGAAAGAGCACCATATGCTTTTACACGGAACTAAAACATGGGAAAGAAGTTATTTGGGAAAGGCTTTGAGAATACATGTAGAATAATGCATATTCTGGATTATATTTAGAAAGATCATTCAAAATGAAGAGAGCGAGAACACTTCTGAAATAAGACCAGAGGGGAAGTGGGGAGGGAATCTCATGAAGAATTCTCCAAGACAGAACTTTCCTTTCATTCCAAAAAAGCCAGGCAAGAAATGCATCAGCATCTCATTTGCTGGATGGGGAGATGCTTTGGCCTTCTGGAGAGCAATTCAGAAGTCTGTATTAAAAGGAAAGTATTTTTCATGACAGAATCTGTTAAAATATCAATTCCTTCTACAACCTCCAAAATAAAGCCATGAGGAAAGTCACACTTCTGTAGACTAATTAACTTGGTAGCATCACTGGAACACACTTGACCTCGTACCACACCGTGTATGTCAGAAAACATACAGGTGTCATACACTGTACTCACCACCAGCAGCTGGAAAAATGATGTTCAGAACAGTTTTGCACTACAATTATACCAGGAAATATACAGTGTACAGGTTTTGATTGTATTTTCAGAATGCAATGAAGAACCACTCAGGAACTGCCACTGCAGGAGGTGTGGTGTCTCTATCCCTGTCACCTTATCACACTCATGTATCAACTACAACCCCTAACCTGTGCAGAGCACAGAGGGAAATGCACTCACCGAAGTGCAGTGTGGGCTTTGAGGGTGACAGAGCAAACACAAACCTCTGTTCACGTGTTTAAATCTGGACACCAAGGCAGAAAGTCACATTTTAAAAAATATCGTATAGATTTTTTGGCATCTGGACTAGCGTTTTTCACATACTGGCCAATTTATAACCTCATTTAATTGAATGGGAAAAAAAGTCAGAAAATCACATTCCTAAAGGGTTCGAAACTTTCTTCTCTAGATTCAGCCCAATTCTTTAATCTGCACACTTAGATTTTACTCTTACCAGCACCAGTGTTAACCTCCTGAAATTAAGTCCTCAGTAGCACTTAAAAGTATAAAAAACCCACAAAAATTAAGCAGCATAAAAGTATAAATGTGTTTTTTTTAATGAAGTTAAAATGTTAGCTTGCCATCTACTTTGCACACAGCTTCATCACTTGAAGCAGCAGTCTATGCATGAATTGTCAATTTACAAAGGACATCTGATGTGGGGCATAATTTCACTGTATAAATAAAAACATGGCATCTCCAGCAGATGCCAAATGGGTGAAAAGTCCAAAGAAAAAGATTTCTGTTGGTAATTTCCCACAGTGGAAAGATATTTATATTTCCTGTGCTGCCAAATACAGCACAGCTGCTATTGCAGAAACTGAAGACACACCTACTCACAGGATTTTGGGTTTTTGACACCTTGTGATTTTTAGCATTGCAATGGATGATGAACCAGCTGAGAGCTTTAAAGTCAGGATTAGAGGGCAGGCCAATGTCAGCAATGCTGTGCTCAGTGTTTGCTCAGACCTACTGATCAGGAAGAAACAAGTCACTGGAGATTGGGGTCCTGGTGGACAACAAATGAATGAGAGCCTGCAGTGAACCCCTAAGGCAAAAAAGGAGCAGCAGCATCTAGTTAAAACACTAAAACAGGTTGCCCAGATAAGGTGTGAAGTCTATATCCTTGGAGACATCCAAAGCATTACAGGTCCCAAGAAAACTGCCCTAGTTGACCCTGTTTTCAGCAGGGGGTTTGGGGTAGACAAACTCCAGAAGTCCCTTGCAACCTTAACACCTCTGTGATTCTATGATTATCTCAAAATATTTTTTAATGCACACGCTGCAGTTTCATATTTTATTACAAACACCAATCCACTACTGGACTAGAAGATTGCCTCAAGACAAAAGATTTGCCAAAGGTATACAAGTGTGGCTTTGCTCATGTGAGCTCCAGAACCACGAGGCTTGCAGGGCACTGAACCATCTCCATCAGTGAAAGGGACGAAGTGGAGTGAAACACATACATGAAACGCATATATTTACTTTCCTTCCAAAAAGCCCACAATTTAATTTTTAGTTTTGCACTCAGTTCTGTGGATTTACTTTCAAGATTACAGGTGGGCCTAGTTACAGAAGGAGAAAGAGCTTTGGGTAGAAGCACTGCAGAACTTTTTGGAAGAAATTCAGAACTTGCAACAGAACAGACCCTGCAAAATCTCTTAAATCCTGGAGCAGAAGGGATGAAAAGCAGAGATTCTTCATATACTCGACTTGCAACAGCACAAATTCAGTGCACTTCAGCATTAAATTACATATTTTCACAACAATTCCAGCCTTCTCAAAAAGTATTTCCAATGAAGGTTGGGCTCATACTAACCTCTTCCATACATTTTTCATATCAACGCAACAATTAAAACAAATCACCAGTTACTTCAAAGTCCTCTAATTCCCTGGGTACATGGCTCATGTTTTTAGACCAATTGCAGTGTAAATCAGATGAAACAGACCAAAACATTGTAAAGGAGTGTCTAAAAAAAACCAGCCACGTGTGTTTATCCCAATTAACCACGGAAATCAAACACTTCCACTTTAGCTACAAACAAGCAAATACACCTCTACTAACAGGGAGCAAGAATAATCTGCTAGAAAAAGTAAATGACAAGAGTCTGAAGTGACAGCAATGTGCTGCAATTTATACTGCTCAGGATAAAATTAACATAGCTCAGTGATCAGAAACGTGTGAAACATGAACTGGATTTTTTAATTAAGTTTCTAAAAGGATATTAAAAAGATATTTTTAAAGTTTATCTCAATATTAAATTCTGTTCTCAACTGCAAAAATTACATTGCTGATGTTCTTCAGGATGTTCTTACAAATCCACATGCAACACATTAATATTCCCTTACCCATCGCTTTTGTTTCTTCTCTTTTAGCATTCAGCAGGGAAAATTTGAATTTTGCTCTGACTTCACTTTTTGGACAACTGACTAGAAGCAAATATAACGACAGATAGTCTTTGCTTTCATCATCTAATCCCTTTGGATTCACTCTCAGGCACCTGAAAGAAATGGACAAATTGTAATTTTTAAATGGTACCCACAATAAATTCAGAAATATTTTTATAAGACACAATGATACATGCTACCAAAACAAATGTTTCCCTTGTGACTGCTGAAACTTTGAAATTAGAACCAATTCAAACCTATGGTGAAACTGCAAGAAATGTCCAAGTTTTAATATTTATTTGTAATTTATTTTCATCTTTTTGTGAATTAAAAAAAGAAAACCAAATCAAAAAACCAAAGCAGTTTCTAGAATAAAGACCTTACCATTTCATTTTGTCATTTGGCCCTGATGAAAAGGTAGAACTCTTTAGAACTTCACCCATTTCTTCTCGGCAAAAACTGAAGTTATTAATGGTCCACATGTAGGAAAATTTTACTACTTTAACCTGAACAAAAGATGTAGAAAATAATACAAAAATTTAATTTACATGTCAAGCATTAACTATGAGAGCTGGTTAGACTGTCAGCTATAATCTTTCAATATATCAATGACTTTAGATTGTTATTTTAAACAGCAGGTTTGACTAGAAAATAAAGCCATTGGAATTTATGTAGATTACCTGTGTGTAACACCAGCTTTCAGCCACAGGTCCACTGGACATCTCCCCAGGAGGAGGTGGGGTGGGAACCCTTGACATTGCCACTTATTGCAGGTTTACAGAATCAAGATAGCAATCCAAACTTCAGCAATTCTCCTAAAAAAAGTAATTCATAGATTTTGTTCACCCTTTTTAAAGCGTGGGAAATCCACATTACTGTGTTTACTAAACGACGCATCTGAAAATTAAACCGGAAAACAGGACAATGGCTCTGCTGGGTGTCACACATTTACAACTCCTGGTGCTCAAAACCTGCAGGCTGAACCCTCATGCAACACTTTACAAAAGTAAAGCACCTGTGTACGCATCCCACACCACCATTAATGACAATATTTCAACATCCCCTTTGCAAATTACCACCTTGACCACTCCAGTCATGTTACAACTTTCTTCAGGATCCTCTCCTTTGATCTGCAGAATAACAAGGGCCTTGTGAGCACACAGTTTTTAGTACCAAAGCCTTAGTTTTCCACACAGGCATAATTCAGCCCCAGAACACCCAGCCACCTGGGAGAAGACTAGGTTCACACAGATTTCTAAAGGGAGAGTAAGAAATTAAACTTGCATTTGAAGCAGTATTTCCTTCACACATCTTTCATGGATGCCTTGAATCTTTAACCCCAAGAGATTCTACTCTAGAACTAAAATCACCACAACCATGTGCTGGTTCCCTATTGAAGTACAAAGCTGAAAAACAGTTTGAAGTCAACTCACCAACCCTCCAGAACTTTCTAACTGCAAATGAAGCGATTTTGTTAAGAATTAGCCCCTAACAGAGCACTACAGTTTCTCCTGCCCATCAGGAATTGAGTCACATGCCCAGTTCCATCACATAATACCTAAAGACACATAATTAGTCAGCCTACTCGCCTTTGAACCTGGCTAATGAGAGAAGGTGGACCCATCAGAGGGTAGCTCTGGGTTACTGGGCTGACTCTGCTTTAGGGAGGGTTTGCTCTCACCTGCAGACAAGTTCCTGCCAGAAGCACAGCCTCTCACTTAAGCCGCTCCATTAAGCTGCTAAAAAGTGAAATGAACCCTGATCAAACTAGATGAAAGTCAATTATTTCTGCCACAAAACATTTTCTCTTAGTACAGAAAGTTTCTTTAAACATACCCTGCTATCACTTAGAGCAACAATCTTCCCGCAACATTTGCCATAAAGGTCTTTTTAGTAGTGATAGAACAGCATTAATTGCCCCACTCAAAAGACGTGATTGCACATCACCAATAATGTTGGAATTCTTGGAACTCTTCCTTCAGGGATGGGCAGCACTCAGAAACAAGGTTTCATGCAAACATGGGTAAGAAGACACTGCTAAACCACATGTAACTCACTCATGAGGTAAAGGAGTTTATTATTCCTACAGGAAGAATTCTCCTTTGTGACTTGCTGTGATCCTCAGTGGATGTTTTCCCACCCACCTTTCTGGTACTGCTTCTCACTCAGTTGTGGTATGAAGTAGCCCTTCCACATTAAAGCCTGCTGACATGGGGATCTGAATCACAAAAGTATAAAGCCCTGAAAACAAAGCTAATTCTCAGCTTTTACCAGATGAGGAAGCAGATGATATATAATCACTCTACTAACAGATCTGCTAAGACAGGATGAAAACAAAATATTGAATAGTCTCCTGCAAGATATGGATCACTGATCCTGCAAGATATTGAGACACTGAAGACTAATCATAACTACAGTTCAGCTGTCTCTCATAAATGACTTTCTCCCCAAGTGAAACTTGCATTTATTTACACCAATATTCAGTACTTAATTAGTACTTTCCATAAATGAAAACTAGTAACAAATAGCACCCCTAAAATTAATATAATGGAACTTGTTTGGCCCATATTTTAAGCAGGAAACATATGTATTGTGGAAGTTGTGTTACACAATTTTGCTTACAGGTTTATAATTGGTTTTGATTCTCCGTACAGACCAACCCAGAGTAAAATTCCTGAGAAGGATACATATGAACATCCCTCTTTCATAAAGCAAATATTAGCACTTATATTACCATTATTTCAGGAAGCACATCCTTCCCCGTGATAACAACAGAAGCTGTTCTCCAAATACATGACTGATTTTACACAGAACCATATCCTGCAAGGGTTAGAACAGCTTAACTCAGCTTTACTGAACCTGTTTGCTGCTCTTCAATTCTCCAAAGCTAAAACCAAGAAGAAATACAGCCCACGCCTTATTGTGTCATTTGCATGAGATGCACAGGTCTGTCTCATCTCTCATCTGTACCTCAATTCTTCAGTCCATTGGACCAGTCAGCTCCCTGTAACCACAAAGGAGCGGCAGATCTGAGTCTAATTTGCTCTGAAGGGGTTTCTAAATTGAAAAAGCCTGTCCCCTCCTGTCTCACAGTCAAATCAGCTTGATTCAATAAGAATTTAACTCTAAGCAAAGGTAGTTATTTTCAATTATTTTCAGGTCCATCTGCTGCCTTGTCTCTGTACCTCTTCTACCCAGGGCATCTGTATTTCAGAGGATGCTTTAGCCTGGTGCTTTTAATTCATTCAGGTTCTGAAAGAAGGCCTGATTTTACATAAGGACACTTTTCAGGTCTTTCAAAATAGCTTCAGCTTTTTGTAAAGCTTCCAATTACAGCATTAGGATGAGACAGATGATTTTCATGACCTCCTGATACGTCTCTGAGAAGCAGATTTACATCTCACTTTTTTTCACACGGATTTACTAAGCCAATCAAACTTTTCGATTGTGAAAACTGGGAGAAAGCAATAACTTTAAATACTTGGTATTATCCTGGGAGTCTGTGCTGAGGGGCTGTTTGTATTTTTTAGTATGTCTGGATGCACAATTTTAAAAAGTCTTACCCACTTTGAGTGGCCACTGATGGTCACCAGGGCAAAGTGGATGCTGCATGGGCAGCCTGAAGGTGAGGACGGAGGTGCAACTACACACCCACCCTTTATTCTGCTGAGCTCTGCGTGGGGAGAAGCCTAAATACTACTTTGAAGAAACTGTTTATGAATCATTGATTAGCCACTGTCATCAGCTCTGACAAAAAGGTTTTTCAAGCCCCAACCCCTCATCACAGCCCATTAGAACAAATGGTTGGGAACAGAGAGAGCTGCAGTTCACAAAACCAGCCGGAGAGCGACTGGGCGGAATTAAATCAGTGAAGTGCAGGAAGACAGGCCTGCTGTCTGCAGGATGAAACAACTCAGAGGGACAATTTTCATGCTACAACCTGCATTTATTTCTCTGCAGGCTATCCTGAACAAAGCACCAGAAGTGACAGCACATTATCAGGCAATAGCTCCAAGAGTTTTCAGGCAATGTCATACCTGTCCGGACAGGGCTCAGCAAACCAGTCAGTGTGGCCATTCTGCCAGGCAGAAATCTCTGCCCACCTGGGGAACTTGCACTGGGAACAGCAAAACGAGTTTTAGCAGATGAGAGCAAAAGAAGTTTCTGGTTTCCAAAAGGAAAGCAAGATGTATTTTTAAAGGGTGTCAAGTACCTCTGCTGTTTGTCTGGGTTTTTTTTAATGAAGTGATATACTGAATGTGGTGCTGCAGTCAATGCTGATTTTACTCTCTGAGAGACTGAGTTCATTGTCTTACTTAGAGGGGGGGAAAAAAAAAAAGAAGAAAAGCTCAAAGGTACTTTGCTTCACCTGTACTCCCTGACCCCAAACATGATGGGCTTGACACTTCTTCTACCGGTCTCTTAAGGAAGGTATTGGCTTCACCTGATAATCACTCTGCTCTCTGATAAACTCTCACCAGTCTCTGATAAATCAGGACCTTCACAGAGCTCAGTACTACTTGCAGAAGAGAGATCAAGTAGTCACATAACATAAAAAAAAAGAGGAATTCTCAAAGTAAGTTTTATTTAGGATTCAACTGAAGTGCTCTTTTAGTCAAACAAATACTTGTGTTTAACTTCAAGCCATCTGAAGTTGATTATTGCTAATTTATTACCTGCACATACAGTGTAGAGAAAGTATAGGCTACCTTCCATAAAATGTATTTACATGGAATTGCATTAAAAGCCGTATTAGCTTTCTATTTTCCTAACATGAGATCTTAGGATTCAAAACTACTTCCTACATCAATAAAGTGAACTTCAAAAATATTATTTCCCCCCCACCTTTGAAATTGAGTATTTATCAACATTATTCTAAACAAAGTTACTTTTCAACCTCTCAGAGCTAGACAAGAACACATTCCCAGTCTCTTACATCTTGTGTTGGAATTATCTCAACTTTTTCACTGCAAAAGTGACTAGCTCATTAAGAAAGCACCACACACATATGAGCAAACACAAAGAAGAATTCTCTACTCCCCCAACAATAAACCCACAAAACACTTCATAAACTTATTTGAAGAACTGCCCTGTGAGCAGGATCTTGTGCCAGCTCTCACACCCAAGAGCAGAAGCTCAGTTTAAATCCTAGGAGATCTTTCAGAGCACTGACAACGTAACAGGTGCACAGCAGCAGGTACTGCACGTTAAGCAGTGACCATGGCAAGGGTTTATCTTTGTATTTCAGTGAGGGATTACAGTCAGCAAATTACTGGCAGGAATGGCAAAACAAACTGCCTTCTGCAGGGTATCCAACACACCCCGAAAGTCAAATCCAGCCTGGCAGAACCCAACTCACAGATCAGTTCACCAAGCAAATCAGTGACCCCATCCTGTTCCCACAGGAACGAGAGAAAAAGTGCATTGTGAACTGGCTGATAAGTCCCTGCTGAGCTTCTTCTCTCCAATTTCCGTTCCTCCCAGGGCTTGAGCCTCCAGGATCAAAGTGTTTCCCTCCTGGGCCATACCAGCAAATCCCACCCATGTGTACTGCATATTCCCTTTGAATGGTGATGATCTTTGCCTGAGAAGAGCTGAACGTTTCAAGAAATGCAACGCTGTTGTGAATTAACTTTTTTCCTCCTGTCGTGGTTTAACCCCAGCCAACAACCAAATTAACTCTACCCCAGCCAAAACCAGCACACACCCCTCCCTTTGGAAATATTGATATTGCATCATTGGTTGAAATAAAAGATCCCCTTCTGAAGGTTAACTGGCAAATAACACCCTGTTCCTCCAACTTTTTATTCCTAGTAAATACACAATTCAGAACCCAAATAGAGTTTGTCTAATTGTACAGACAAAAGTTTTAGGTTTTGGGTTTTTTTAAAATCTGAATTGAATAATCCTTTCATTCAACAAAATCAGCTTCCAAAAACCCATTCAAAATAAACACACTCTCCTTACAGAGACATCGATTTTATTTCCTCTCATTAAATGATGACCAGTGAATAAAGTATTACATAGTATTACATAACTAATATGTGTTATATATCATACTCTATTAGTGTTTGTTATTCAAGTAACTAGTTTTGTTTTTCAAATGACTGAGGAGGAAAATTCTGGGGAAAAACATTTAAGTGCTTTAAGGTTCACCATCTTATCACTTCTTGGGTAAGCGAGAACGCATTTCCGAAGTTAAAGATCGGAGAAACAAACCAACCAGACCAAGCAGTTACCTCTGAGGTGAAAGGCACTCTAAGGCCCCAGTAAAAGTCACTTTTCACTCCCTCATCTGAAGCAATGTCCTACCGGGCTCAGGAGTTCCAGGCAGCATCAACTTACACAGGCCAAACCATTTAAAAGTGAAGAAAGCCATGTGCCTTTCTCCATGGTCACAGAAGGCTTTGTGTAACAGCCACCCTCACCTGGGTCATGCTTATCCAGTGAAATGAAACTCCTGTGGCTGGAATGCTGCTCAAATCCAGAGGAGATATTGTATTTCTCATTGAATCTCAGAGACTAAAAAAATATCCAGTTGAAGAAAGTTTTTCCTGCCTAAGGGTTTGTCTTACAAGCCAATTATGTTTACAAAATTCATAGGATTTCTACTAGTAAGTAGAAAAAACCCAAAGTTTGTGAAAGATAAGATTGTTTTTTAATTAGTGGGATTTGCATCTCTTCACAACTGATCTTTCTGAAAGAATTGCTAAAAACTGGATGATTCCTGCTGGATGATCCACTACACAATATTTGAAAGGTCTGTTAAGTTCAGGCAGTTTTCCAATTTGTTCAGTATCATCATTTGCTTCTCAGAAAACATACTCAGGATACACCTAAGAAAATTTAAATACAGTGTTTAGTATTTATTGAATTTAAACCCTATCTATCGCTGCATCATTTGAGTGAACACAATTACCGATACTTAGACAATTGCAATCACACATATCCACCCCCTAAGTTAGAAAACCTATAGGTTAAGGATAAACTACACTTTACATTACCTACAGTACTTCTAACATACAAAATGTTTCTTTTTCAGGGCCAGAGAAGGGAGCAGAAGTTGGCCTGTGCACAGGAAGATCCTGGACACTTACTGAAGAAGCAGCCTATAACAGTTAAAAGAGTTTGAAGCCTTTTTAGAATCTAATATTAAAAAATGCTTATTTAAGTATATGTTTTCCCTGGAACTGCACAATAGCAACTAAGTTTACACAAACCCAAACCAGCTGTAGGGGCTTAAATCATAAGCTCTGGCTACTCCCATGTGCTTCATGGTTAAGATCTCAGCCTTGCCATCCCCCAGCTCTGCTGGAAGCCTGTGCCCAGCCAGGAGACACACACACACACACACACACACTTCAGCACTCACACCACAAGCCAATTCCTGACCCTGTCCACACTTCTCCAGTGAGAAAAAAATACTACCCTGGACTGCACCCTGACAGCTGAGAAACTACATATACACCCCGTCACCCCTGCCCAGGGGACAGTAAACTCTAGCAGGGAGGGCAGGCAGCTGGGGTCAGAGACAACTTAAAATAGCTGCAACTAAGACTCCAGAATTCAAAAGCAAATCCTCACAGTGGTTCCAGCAGAAGAGCCCCAGCAGAGCAAAACCCAGCACATGTGAAATGCCCAACTTTTCAGGAGGATGGGGCCCCACCTATAACCGATAACACTGAAGTCAGCAGCTCAAAATTAGCAAGGTGATGATGATATTGGTTGTAAAAACTGTGAAGCTGAGTACATGTAGCTTTCAGGCTTTTCTCTGAATTTTCTTTCCTATCCTAAGCCTTTGAAAAATAAAGTTGAATTCTACCTCAGCTGAGAGAAAACCCTAGGGCTCAGCACAGCTTCAGCTGTAACTGTCTAGTTTACATCAGCCAAGCTTAATGATAAAAATCTCTCAGCATTAGCCTTGTATTATTATTCTGTAGTATAGGAAACCCATTGTGCTCTGTATTAGATATCCCAGACCATTCCCTACAGCAGTCATCTATGCGTTTCCCTGGAGAAGAAATGCAAGATTATTTCTTACAGCATTTTTCATTTTCATTGCCCAGTCTAGTTTTATGGGACCCAAAAGATGGGTATTTCTACCACAACTCCTCTTGGGAAACTATTCTATTTCAATAAACTATTGTTGTTGGGGTTTTGTTCCTGGTATACAGCCAAAGTGATCTTTTCCCCTCCTTAGTTTCACTCCATTACTCTTACTCCAACAAACCACTGACATGTGCAAGTATATTAAATGAAGACATTTTTTCCCTAAATACTCCAGTCACACACAATCAAGAGATCACCAAATCGAAAATGCTAATCTTGACTTCATTCTTTGCGCTTGAAACAGAAGCTTGTATTAGCCAACAGAAAGTTGACTTCAATTGTAACAAAAAAACATCTTTCTCTAGCAGAATCACAGCTAGTTCGGGGTGTTTTGCTTTGTTTTGTTTCTCTTTTCTTTTAAAATTCATAAGAGTTGTGAAAGCACTGAACTACACTCTCCAGAGACTGGTGCTTTCATTTGCTGCAGAGAAGCTGTTCAGAGCAGCAGAATGCTCTGCCCATTAACCTCTGCACTCTGGTATCACCTGCAAAGCTCACACTGAAGTGGTACAACTGCTTTCAGCAGCCAAAAGCTCGTACTCACAGATGTTATCAGGAGGGGGGTTGATCATTCATTTGTTGCCCTGTTACCTCTCTGGCAAACAGTGGACAGGTTTGTTCACACAGCTGCATCTTGGAAACGTTGAGAGCTACAGCTCATTTCAGGCCTGTTCCGTGCC
Source organism: Cephalopterus ornatus (assembly GCA_013396775.1). Lineage (NCBI taxonomy): Eukaryota > Metazoa > Chordata > Aves > Passeriformes > Cotingidae > Cephalopterus > Cephalopterus ornatus. The sequence continues at coordinate 578,717 of VZRE01001354.1, forward strand.
TGAAGATCACACTTCATGCAAAAAACTAGTGATACTTATAAGCTAGGAAACTGAGAAAATAAAACCCCAAAACTCAATTATGTCACAGGACCAAACTGCGTTTTGTGCTAGTTCACTCAAATACTCTTGAAACTGAACTAATTTCTGGGTATTAAATTTCATTCACAATAGTTGATTAGACACATCCTGGGACAGGTCAAGAGGTAGAGCTGCACACTCACTTGCTTTGGTGAATATCAAGCTGGAATCTCTGAAAGCCATCAGGGCAAGCAAAACTTGACATCTCAGTATTGCACTGCAGCTAGACAGGTTTATACCCACAGAGGTAAAGAAGAAAATCCTAAAAGTTCATAGAACCGTAGAATATCTCGAGTTGGAAGTGACTCATAAGAATGATTGAGTCCAGCTCCCAAATTCAGTCCAAGACAAACCAGTTTCTGAAGTTCA
>VZRE01001354.1:586783-790630 GCA_013396775.1 Cephalopterus ornatus
GCTGCTGCTGCCCCCTGCTCGACCGCATGGCACGGGACTGAGTCCGGACGGTTCTGGAACATCGCCAGTGAGGGAGACTCCGCACCCTCTGTGGGCAGCCTGTTCCCGGTGCGCGGTCGCCGCACCCCGCGTTCGGGTGGAACTTCCCGTGCCTCAGTTTCTGCCCCTTGTCCGTCCAGAGGGATGGAGCGCCTCTCCCGGGGTGCTGGGAGAAAGGGATTGTTTAGCTAAGGAAAGAGAAGGCTTTGGGGGTGACGCAATTGCAGTGTTCCAGTACCCGAGGGGAACTTAGAGTAAGACTGAGAGAAAGGGGTAGACTGGGAAAGAGAAAGCTTTGGAGTGACCTAATTTTGGCCTTCCAGTACCTGAATGGAACCCTTCCAGTATCCCTTCAGGAAAGGCTGAGAGAAAAGGATTGTCCAGTCTGGAAAAGAGAAGACTTTGGAGTGACCTAATTGTGCCCTTCCAGCACCCAAAAGGAACTTACAGGAAAGCTGGGGCAAGGCTATGTATAAGAGCATGGAGTGACAGGACAAGGGGGAATGGGTTCAAACTGAAAGAGAGTAGGTTTAGATCAAATATTAGGAAAAAATTCTTTACTGTGAGGGTGGTGAGGCCCTGGCACAGGTTGCCCAGAGAAGCTGTGGCTGCCCCATCCCTGGAAGTGTTCAAGGCCAGGATGGATGGGGGCTCTCAGCAACCTCATCTGGTGGAAGGTGTCCCTGCCCATGGCAGGAGGGTTGGAACAAGATGATCTTCAAGGTCCCATTCCAACCCAAGTCATTCTATGACTCTGTTGCTTAGCATCACCAAGAAGAGCCTGGCTCCATCTTCTTGGCAACCCCCTCTTTAAATATTTATACAGGTTAATGAGGTCCCCTCTCAGTCATCTCTTCTTGAGGCCGAATAGACCCAGCTCCCTCAGCCTCTCCTCATAAGAGAGATGCTCCAGTCCCCTAATCATCCTTGTTGCCCTCTGCTGTACCTCCTCTCAGAGGGTCAGGGCGGCTCCCCTGAAGCAGTTGCCTGGTCATTACCCCGATTGCCAGAAAGGTTTTCGCTGTGGGACAGATTTGGGGCTTCTGAGGACTCCTTAGTTAGTTAGTTATAATTTTGGGTTTCAGATGATGTCAACCTAAAACTGACACTGGTGAGCTCCATCTGCTCAAACTTCCCTGTGGGGGGTTGGAAATAAAACTTAAGCAGTATATTTTTCAAACAAATGGGACTTTAAAGAAAACATCCTCTATGGAGACAATTAAGACTCAGTGACACCTTAATTACTTCTCTTGAGAACGAGCACTAAGAATACCTACACACAAGCATTGTGCTGTGTAAGGATACCCAGGCTAGCAAGGTCTCAAGATCGATACAACTGCATTAGTGAGGCACAGAGCCCTGGATAATTCATCCTGCAGAGAAAAACTGCACTGACAGGGCCATACTGCCTTCGGTAGTACTAGTTCTCTCAGAACTATTTCAGGAACCTGTCTAGCATTGCACTGTATTTTCAGATGTCTCAGCATTTTTCGTTTGCTTGGAGTCTTTTTCATACCAGGAAATAGATTTACAGCCACAGCCAGAACTTACTCCATTTAGAAAGCCAGATGAGTGCCAGGAGGACCAGGCTGTTACCTTTTATATGTCCCATTACTTAGAAGAAAACACAGTATACATTTGTTGTTTGTATCAGGCACAGGTAGAACACAGGGTATAGGAATTTTTGGTCTTGTCAGTGCTTGGAGACACTGTTGCAACTGGAAAGTGAAAGATGTCCACTCTTTCACAGGGCAGAATTCAATCACTGCTACTGGAAATCAGGAGCAGATTCCTAGTTGTAGCTGAGAAGTCTGCCGTGGAAATCTCAGGATTTAACTTGACTTAACTTAGCACATAGGAATAAACAGTAAGCCAAGCGAATCTTTGTATGTAGTAACCATCATTTCCCTTAAATCCTGCTGTATGTAATAAATGTAAATATTGTAATATATTGTGTATATATGTATATACAATATATTATAATATATATTTTATATATAAATAATATATGATATATATGTATATATATAAAATGTAAAAAATCCTGCCGTATAAATCCTGCTGTAGAGAATATCTGTAAAGATGGATCATTAACAGAAGTTGTGGAAAACCTACATGTTTGTTAGCAGACAAAAGGTGAGATTACAGCTTATGCACTGCTTGGGCTGAAAAGTCCTTTTGCTCACCCTCACCTGTACAATATTCTGGTGTGGGTGGGCATATGCCACGGAAGGGTGCGTAAATGGTTGCCAAGCAAAGCAACTACCACCTCCCAGATCTGGAGTCTCCAGTATTTTCCTTCTAGGTTTTCTTTCTGAAAAGGAAAACAATAAAACCCGTTAAGTTGTGACAAAAAACTAATTCCTCACGCAGTAGAGATACAGCTCTAAAGTTGTTCAGTAATATTCCAACAGAATGGGTCTTCACTTGAAAAGGTCAGTGTTTTGAAACCAGCACTCTTCACTGTGAAATATATGCTAGTTTTGGCAGAAAGGTTTTAGCAAAGATGCAGTTTCTTGTGAGAGAGGAGGAGGAGTGTATTGTAGGAATAAACAGTGTTCCAGTGGCTGCAGCACAGAGCCTGCCAGTGGTGGGTGAGTCAGTCAAGTCTGTTTTTCCCGACTCACTGTGAGTTTTGATCTGTCTTTCACACCACGGATAAAAACTTAACCACCAAGCTACTGACTGATATGCAATTAGAGTCTTCTCTGTTTACACTTTGTATAAACAAACACTAGTTTTAGCAGATACTTGAACTTGGGACTTCCAAACTTTGCCTGAGCTCAGCAGCTGTTGGATGTGATCTTTCCTTTCTTCTTTCATTAAAAACAAATAAATAAACACTGAAAAGATTTTCATACAAAAGGTGAAAACACTTGAGTTTTCTAACTTTCACAAAGACAGGCAAGTATTTCCCACATAGTTTTAGTCAGTTTTTCAACACATTTTATTTCAAGGGATGCTTACATGTTATTAGTGTTAAAAAAGAATTATTAAATAGAATTTGCTTTGTATTGTCATGTTCCTTTCTCTCAGTTTTTCTGTGTTTACTCCCTTCACTGTTATGCCCTAAAATAGATAGTAAGGACTTCAAAGCAGGTATCCTATCTTCCTGTGGATATTTCTTTAATGCATAATGGCAGAAAACTTAGTGGAGACTGGTTGCAGCACTAAATGACAATAATTTTTCTGCAGAATGTCGAGCTGCAAATCACTGACTGTCTTTGGTTACTACCTCCTCAGTGTTCTCTAATGTGTTATCACCAGTTTCTTGTCAAAAAAATTCCCATGTTTCTTTCAGTCATTCACCCAGACAAATCTGCTGATTTTTCACTTATTTCTCCATCCTCCACACGTAAATTGTCAAATTCATTTGTATTTGCTAGAACTCCACAACCATGACTGTAATAACCACATGCTGTGTGCCAGGGTCTTTCTCCTTTCCTCTCCCTTCACTGTCATTGCAGAGTCACAGGGTCACAAACCAAGGGGATATTATTTGATGTACTTAATAAGACAAAAACCTGACAGGCACTACTTCTAACACTGGATGTGGTCATTTTTTTATAAGTTTCGTGTTCAGGAAAGGTGATTTTTATTTTTTTTTTTTAGTAAATTTAATTTGGATCTTGCTAAACGATGAAAACCTCTCTTTTAAGTTTTTGCAAGTCAATATTCCTCTCCTTTCCCCCCAAAAAAGTAAAATCAAAGCCTGTATTTTTGTATGTAATGCCAAATCTTTCCTTGTCTACTTCCTTCTGCTGTCCAAAAAGCACTGGAACACAAAGGGCCTTCCCTTCTATAGACTTCAGAGAGTGTGGAAACTTTTTTTATACCAGAAAGCAACAATAAAGAGCAAATTTTGCTTTGTGGCACATACTCATAAATTTGATAATGAAGCCAAATGCATACTCTTTTCCTCATTTCAATACCAAGTAGCTTTTAAAATGCCTTTAAAAGTAATTTTCAAAGAGCGAAGAACAGGCATGAAGTTCTGAATTTTATGTGGCCCCCAAACATCATCATTTATGTAAGGACATAAACCCAGCATCAGAACACGATTTGGTTGGCTCAGGGAGCACACAAATAGACTCTCAGAAGCATCAACAAATTCTTCACTGAATGAAGATCAAGCTGCTAAGGCACATTTAGAGAAGGAAAACACACACCTCAATTCAGTCTGTGAGGAAGACAAGTTGTTTTGAGCTTCATTACCCTTTTTTCTTTTGAGATTCTGTGGTATTGCCTTTTGGAACATCCTCCTGCTTCCTAACTGATAAACAAAATCCTTAATTATGCTACTCACAAGAATACTTCTTAACATTAATATTCCCCCAGTTCTCTGGAGTTTCGTAACAGGACTTGGCTCAGTTGTCTCTGTGCATAGTGAGAAAACCAATATTCCTTCTAACATAGCATTTTATAGGACTGAGCTCTTTTGTCGTATTTTGGAAACCTAACATATTTAGCATGGAACACTAAACACATAACTTTTAATAATTCAAATAAACCAGTGCTGTCATTTCAGCAAATGCCTATTTTTGTACCTACCAAATATGCAGAACAGGTAACTGGATATTTACTGATTGGTGCACAATTGGTATAATTTAGCCACGGATTTATGAGTCACACATGCAATTGCCTATTTTGTTCAGTTCTGCATATTGAACAAAAAATACTGTATTTTTTTAATTCTTTTTTTTTTCCATACTTTGCAGGGGTTTTGTAGCAAATAATGAAAAAAATTGATTTAGTGAGAAATATTAAATTGAAAGCTCATGCTTTTATGTTTTATACATGACTTGACCTCTGTTCATTCAGAAGGTTAATTAACCCCTAATGAAACATGTTTTCACTCTGTGTATCAAAGAGCATTTTTGTTTGACCATACATTGTTTTTCTTCTTTTTTTTTTTGTTTTCCCTGAGATGTGAAAACATTCTACTGGCTGGAGTTTTTTTTCTGATTTTTCAATTTCACCATCCCCCCAAAACCCATAGTTTACTCAGATTTATTCACCACCTTTATCTATGATTGATCTGGTCATATGATCTTAATAAAGTTTACGTAGTTAAAATGTAAGAATGCAGCTATCCTCTAAAAAAGTTAATTTTAAAGTGTGCTGAACCACGTACACTAGATGATAAGCAATATTAGAGATATATGCATGTAACAATATATGTGTATAATAGTGGTCAATTAACATGACCTGTGCAATAAGTATGAGTTCCTATTGGAAAATCTCCTAAGCAGAATGACTCCTGAATTTTGCTGAAAAGATACAGGCTCACTGAATTTCATCTCTGAGAAATATTGGATATTTGTATAAGACATTCACCATTCGTTATGAATAGAAATGAGGATAAATAGCATATTCTAAATACCAGGAAAAAACCCCAAACACCTTTCAGGATTATTGGAAGGATCCCAATACAAATGTTAAATACTAAGCTGGGAACACAGAACAGCCACATGATAATTTCTGACAGAGTTATGCTTGATATTTGAAATTTTGATGAAGCAAACATTTTCGGTTTAAGAGAATACAGGTGTTTCTTACCCATTTTTTATTTCTTTTGGCATCTCTTTAGATTTAACACCTTTTTACATAGCAGTATGTGCAATACGTCCTGTAGTTCTCCTTAGCACAGATTTTTTTACTGTTGATGTTTTCATCTAATTCATTTCTCCTTGCTGGCAAGCATTTAATGTCTCCAGACATATTATGATTCATAAGATGAATAACTTCCTCTTGCTCTGGGATTCAGGAGACCAGCATGGAAGTATCCTATTCCTAGAGCAAAAGCTCAGATGAATAATGTAGTATGACGACATTATCGCTCAGTGAGGGAGTTATTCTGGGGAGTATCTTCAGCAGCTTAAAACTGCTGGTCAGGAAAAGGTAGATTAAGGCAGATAATGGTCTTCTGAGTCAGATTTTCTCTGGCATAAGAAGTATATAGTGGTGAAACAGTGTTAGAATCATTTTGCAGTGCTGTATTTGGATGCAAACTTCATTTGAGATTTTAGCTTTCAGCTGCTTTACCAAATTTACATAACACAAATGTTAATTAGGGTAGAAAATTATACAGCAAACTCTTATGCACATGGCACTTAGACAAGGTCAAAATCCCATTTTTATCAAAAGGTTAAAGTAGCTTCTTTTTTTTTTTAAACAGTCTATTGACACCATTGATTTGGAAAGATGTGATATTTTCAGTAATTATTACATCATGATGCAGTGTATTTGCATATGGGTTCGTTCTATATCTCTTCATTAAAAAAGAATTTTCCATAGTTTTCCCATACATATATTAAAAGCCCAATTTTCTTGTAACCCAAATTTGAGTTGCCTAATTGCTTTCAACTCTTTCTTGTTTTATACTTTGAATACTTAAAATTAAATACTTCAGGTTTAGAATCTTACCTTTCAGTGTAGCTGTTTTATACCTAAGTATCTCTATTGAATTCAACAGAATTATTCATAGTGGTAAAGAAGCTGATTCAGTAATGACCATATCCAAAAATCAGGAATTCACTTTAGAACAACTTCAACATATTGTGTTTAAATTCAGAAATCATAAATAATAGCTCCCTAGTGAGTCTTGGTAAAAAAGACCAGATAAACACCAAACCAGAGAGATATCTTACATTTCAGTTGTTCAATAATTAAGAATTGGAAAGTCCTTTGAATTTTAGTATTTCAAGGCGTTTATATAAGCATATAAAGTAGCTAATTAAAAAGGAAGAAGGTAAATATGATCATCCTGGTTATCTACCTTGAACTGCCCTGAAGTGCCAGCAAAAACTTGAAGTGTGTTATCCCAAAGTCATTGGCAATCATGGCTGCAACTCTACAAAGTGTCTTTTAAGAACACCAGCATCAGATTTGTCATCTAAAACACTTGTTTGGCCCTGCAAGTTTAAAGATAACGGACGATGACAGCAGCATCTCCTCAGAATGAAGAGATTCACAGGAAGCCATGATCTCATAGACACAGAGTAGCTTGAGGCTTTGCTCTGAGTCATCTCTCCCTAATGGCAATTTTAAGGTCACTCCTGAATATGGTCAGTTTATTTTGGAGACAAGAGGTGATACGTTGCAAGAAAGAAACAGAGATCAATTGGCACAATACATGACCACAGCTCAGTTAATCAAAGTGCCTTTGAAATACTCTTCATTTGTAGCTTTGGTGTTCTGTTGTTCGAGAAACCTGTTCTAAGTTTTCATCCAGTACTTTAGAAAGCAGTCTGAATTCCATAACATCTGGATAGGTATGATTTAGTTTTAGTACTTTGGTCAGTCTTCATTGACAAAGCTTCGTTACTGAGATTCATTTCTTAGTCTTTATTTCAAAAATTTCATGCAAGGAAGACACCTATCACATGTGTTAATTCCTTGGAGTTACAGGCTAACTCAGAGACCAGAACAGAGAGGGAAATTTTGTGTTCATACGATAGCTTTGTCAGAACAGCTGCACAGAAGGTGAGGGAAAATAAATGTCCATTGAAATAACTTCCACAGATGTGCCTGGGAAGGCAGAAAGCCTAAAGGAGACCTCAGGCTCATGGCAAGACTTTTTCACCAAGTGTACTGTATGTGTACACGCATGCAGATGAAGAACATTTTTAGGCAGTGAAGGCAAACCATTGGTCTAGGAGGAAGTTCAATATCGAGAGAATTTTGAGTCGGTGCCAGAATGAATACTCTAATGTTTTTTAATGTTCTAAGTAAAGGTTTGCCACACTATTTGAAGAAATGTGTGCGTATCCATCTGCAAAAAGCCAGCTGTCCAGGAAGCAGTTCCATTGTAAAGAATCTACTCCTGCCTTTCAGGGAAATATGTAAGTTTTCACTTTCTGATGTGGAACACAAGGATTCACACTCTCTGAATATTTCCAGTTACTAGTTTTCTAGACATGTGGTCCTATCTGTCACTGTATGACATCCCTACCTTCTACCCCTGGGAGCTCAGAGCTTCCTTCTTCAGGCCAAGGAGGGACTGTTAGCCCTGAGCCCTGAAGTCAGCAGAGAACTCACAGTGATTTTACTCCATCAGTACTGTCTTCTTCAGGTAAACTGACTTTCAAAATGTCTGACATGAAAGCTAATTCTAGGCAACCTTTAAATATTCATTCAAGATATGATGAAAAATAGTTTCAAAGGCTTGTTTTCATTAGTGAATCACAGCTATTAATAGCATGATTTCTTTTCCAGTGAAGGGAAAGAACTCTCTTCTACTTTCCAGCTGTTTATCTCAGTTAATACTACCTTGCACTTGCTTTTAGTTCCTTGATTACTCATGTGCAAGGAGGTGGATAGGTCTTATCTCTTAACTGTGTGCACCTTGTCTCAAATGCTTTTACCCGAGCTTGGGAATTTGGCTCTTTTCTACCTAAATGAACAGCCACAAAAGAAGCTTAAAAAACTAGTTCATGAGAGTTCCTCATCAGTAACAAATATATTTACTTCTGAGAAATGTGGATGGTGACACCATGTTTCCGTTCCTATTTAAAAGGATAAGTCTGTCATTATTTTTACTTGAAATAAATGGGAAACTGTTTTCCATTCAGTCCTTAATTAGTTATTGAATGGTCCATATTACTTGCTCTTCTCCCTGTGCACTGAATAATAGAGTACAGATATACAACAGGGCTTTCAGAAAAAGTGTGCAAGAAGAGAGGGATTTTGTGCAAAACACATTTGTATAGGTGAAGGAGGTACCTGACCCCAGGGCTTCAGGGTACAGAACTCTCATAGAGGCCTGGTCACTGGGAGCAGTTAGAGACAATGCTGAAACAGAAAAATCTGTGCTCCTGGTGCTACGACATTTTACTCACAGCAAATTTGCAGTTGTATAATATGGCATGCTGGTTAATGAAGCTTTAATTCCCTGGTTTTAGACTCTATAAACCTTAGAAGTGTAGTCCCTGTTTGTACACTATTGCTGACCTTTGTGCCTTACCTGAAAGAAAGCAAATAACAAACGGTGTTAGCGCTACCTGCGGAGATAAGGCTGGAGCTGAGCAGCAAGTATGGCTGAAAACCTGAAGCATTTGAAGCCTTTTCAATTCTTATGCTATAAGGAGTCTTTCATGCAAGTAATAAATTGGATGGCACTTAGATGAGGAGTACAAGTTGAAAGAGACGAAAGTGAAGACCAGACAGTGCAAATCTATGTGCACGACTCAGACATTTGCCACAGTTCTGGGATTTCTGTAAGTGGCAGATAAAGAACAATTTGACTGTAAAGCTCAAGCTGTTACTATTCAGCATTCCCAAGATGAAATTTGGTGTCACTGAGCAGATTCATGGCACCCACAGCATGGCAGGAAATGCAAATAGGAAGGAAAAAATGCAACACCTACAGAAAATGGTGATGAAAAAAATGAAGGTAAAATTGGGGGTTACTTTTTTCATTTTTCTTTTTTTTTTCTTTCTGTATTTTCCAACTGTGAAGCAAGGACATAAAATGATTGACACTGTTACCAGGAATAACTCCTGAAATATTGAAATAAGTAATAAGTGTCTGATGAGAACTGTGACCTGAGACAGAAAGAGGCTGTAGAGTGAAAAGGATCAAAACATTAATAGCCATTAATGCAGAACAAAGGTAAAGGAAGGGGGAAACAGAATAGGCAGACACTAACTGAGAGAGAAGACATTGCTGCTTAAGGTAGAGAAAACACATGGAAGGTAGGAAGCAAAATGCTCAGCCTGAAATATTACAGTGTTGTTTGGGCAAAGAAAATATCCCAGTGTTTGTTCCCTAAAGGAAATGGAAGTTGAAGCATGTGCAAGCACTCAGAGAGGCTACCAAGAGGCACAAGTTGTATGACAAGATTGTCTCCAAGGTTCTCCATGTGCACGCTCCTTATCCAGACAAAGCTGACTGCTATTCATTCCACTTTGCCCTAAGACCAGGGTTCTGGCTGACCAGCAGAGCTACAGTCTTATTGCAGCAACAGCGAGAAGCAACTGATATGTGACCATGAGAAGACAACTTCAGCATTACAAGACCAGAACACTGGCTATCAACAGATTAATCACAAGCTGGTATAGTGTTGCCTGAATATTTTAACAACTGTCACAGAAACACCCTACCTTCCAAAAAAACTGCCTCCCAGAACAGCTGAGTAAATCTCAGATGAGCTGTCAACTTGACCCACCACTGAAATGTTTCATTTTCTTCAAAATCAAAATAAATGAGTTAATTCTTTTTTCTACTTCTCACTTTAATTTTAAAGTGACTTCTAAAATGTTTCCTAATGAAAAGCCGATGTGAAATAATAATATTTAACCTAAATGCAGAATGTTTCTACTATTCCAGAATGTGTTTTCTCTCATTGCCTGCCATTTTTGACACTTATCTAGACAAAATTTCACTTGGAATCACAAATAACTTTGTTTCTCTTCAGTATTTCATCAAATAAGGAAGTACTTGGCCAAGGGAATCAAGAAACATGTCACAATAAGGAAAAAATGTGCCTTGATTGTGAGTACAAGGCAGAACTCACGGCTCTGGAGTAAGGAACTGGTTCCACTTTCCGCATGAGAGACAGGACAAAGCCTGAGTTGACAGAGCTGTCTGGGAGAACCAGAGGGTTTGCAAGTCCTCTGTTTTGGATTGTTTGTGAAAACAAATCTCTCTGTGAATTACTGTGTTATGTTCACACCTCACATTTTTACAAACCCCAGTCTCTGTTCTAACAAAATCTCGCAAGTGACACAATTATAAAAGTAGGCTGAGAAACATTAAAACTGACAGGATATAAAACGTTCTCAGTTCAGTAGCTTGGATATAAGCTAAAAGCGAAGACGGCACATTTCTTCACTTGAAAAACTTCCCCCAGAATCTTCTTTCAGGGACAGCTTGAAAAGACAAATTGTACTGGAGTTTTCCAATCTGTCACAGTAGAGGAAATCTTCTGAGCTGTAGAGAGATGGCTTCAAATGAATAATATATCATTTATTTCAGAATTTATAAACCTTTCTAGTTCAGTTAGGGTTTTTTTCTCAGTTCAAATATCAGAAATACACCTTCCAACTCTAATCCAAACACATACTACCAAATCTCAACTGTATTAATCCAAACCAAGTGTTGGAGTACCTCATTAGTTGAATTTTGGGTGCATTTGTAATGTTAATTCTCTCTTCAAAATTAAAATGTCAATGTAAACCAAAGTGAGCAAGTACTTTAGTGGGAACTCTGGGCTGAAGATGATCTCCCATACTGCATGAAGCTGGAATTCAGGATCAGTGTATCTCACTGAAAAATAACAGTACAAGTGAGAGGTTATTGTCTATCATGCAAGAAGAGAGATTATGTATAAGACCCTAAACAACAAGTTAGTTTTAAGGCTAATGAAAAACTCTACCAACCTCTGACTTAACATACGTGGATTTAACCAGTTTATGAAAAATCTGCCTCAGTGCACAGACGCTGGTAAAATCTCATCATGCTCTGACATGACACACATAAAACCAAAAAAGAAGAGTGCTTTCTGATCAAATTATTCATAGAAACGTAACTTCCTCAGTGGCTGCTTATTCAGAGCTCATCTGTGATTATCTGTAGGGTTACACCTTCATATGAACTCTGTTCTAGCAGGCTGTCATGGGTGATAGCCTTTACAGTTTGGTGAAGTTCTTAGAAATGAGCATTTTGCAACTCATTTTCTACTTATTGTGATTCCTCTTGTTGGGAACTATGTTAACTGCAGGTTTATTTTCTTTTCCTCAAGGAAGGTTCATATATAATATTTTTTCAGTTAAGCATTTTGATTAAATGAATCACTAAGATTTTCTGTGAAGTGAGTAAGTAATGATATTCATGTTTTATAAATGGGGGAGCTGAGGAAAAGAGAAGGAAAGTCACTTTCTGTTCTGTAAGTGGCAAGGCTGGGAATAGAAACTGGAGATCTTTACTGCCAGTTCTAAGCTAGTTGATGGAGACCGCTGTCCCATAGGCAACATCTCCACAGCTCCACTCGGAGCTACATTAAAATCTTCTATACTGTCTCAATAGTTTAATAGCACTGGCTGAAGCAGGGTCCCACCATATCCTTCCCTACTTCTCCTTTTTGTACCTTAATTTCCTTTTTTAAAGTCATTTTCTTTGTGGTTTTGCAGGTAATATGGTAAGTGATACGCTAAGTCACCTGTAGCAGTTTCATGCAATTTTATTACAAACTAGTAGAAGGTGATGCTCTAGAAGTGTTTTGGAGAAATAAACTAAAAAAAAAAAAAAAAAACCAAAAAAACAAAAACCGAATAACAAACAAACAAACAAAACACAGAAACCCAGCAGATCTTAATTCTGATTCTTTTGAATTTTCAAAAATTAGAAGAAAGTTCAAGAAATGGACACATATAAAATTCAGCAAATTATCAAAAATATTCAAAGAAATGGCTATAAAAGTGAGAGTGTAGAAAGCTTGTAATACCTTAAGGGAAAGGAGATGTGTAGTGGAGTTGTTGTGATGGTATGTAACCCAACACCTTTCATTTGGTATAATAATTTGAGGGTGTAGTAAGTTAGGATTTTGAACTCCTATTCCTAGATCAGAAAAAGATCTTGTGCTCCATCTGCAAACTGGCATCTCACATAAATTGCATTTGCTAATTAAGGTGTTGTCTGTCTTCACGTCATAGTAGAAAACCTTCATAAACATCATAATTGGTCTGGATATTCAACGGAAGTGCAGTTTGCATCCATGGCTGATGTGGATCAGATTTATATGGCAAAGGGATTTAATCCTGTACAGATCTGGTGTTAGTGACTCACGACCTGAGTCAGAATGAACAGTAAGGACTAATCTGGAAAGAATACCAGTGTAATCACTTCTTTTACCGTAGTAAAAGTCTCAACCAGACATGGTTCTGCCTCCATTCTCTTTCTGGCTCGTTTCTTTGAGTCATGAACAAAAAACTGTTCATGAACAGTTTTTTTAATATGGCCCCTGGTTATCCCTTAGGTGGCTGTCTGTTCCCAGCTGTTGGGCAGTTCTTGCTCCTCTGTTCTCAGCCTCATTCTCAAGGACATACTATGGCTTTGTCTTCTGCCTCTAGTATAAGGCCACCCCCACCCAAAAATCTGTGTGCCAATAGGATCCTTACTCAAAGTGACAGGAAGATTCAAATTCCTTATACTGGTGATAGGCAAATAAGAAGTCAGTAAATTGCTAGGGTTATTCTCTGATTGTGTTTTAAGATTTAGTTAGAAGACCCACTTCCTGAGCTCTTACCCCATCTGCTCTTGGACAGACCGAGGTGTTTCCTTTAAAAATATACCCTTGCAAACTTTACATCAGACAGCAACAGAGCTTGCTGCCTCCTTACCAGTAGGTTAGGTTGGGGAACCCCATATAGCAGCTTCTGTTGGTGGGAAGTGAGCTGGGTTGTGCAGAAAAGCTGCGTGAAATGAGCTAAGACATCAAATAACAACTTTCAGCCAAGAGTAAAAATTTTATGCCTGAATTATGAGCCTCCTGTAATAGAAAATGTAAGGGAAATTCAAACAGGCTATTAATTGTAGCAGTGCCAATATATTAAGATGATAAGATTTTCTAAAGGTATATACTAAGCAATTTCAGTTCCTTTTACTTGCTTCATTAGGATGAAATTCTTCGCAGATGCATTTTCAATAAATATGTGCTATGATTTAAGAGCTCCTGTGTTGGAATCAGTCACCTCTGCCAAGGCTCAGAAAGCACCACGTTCCTAATGCCATAAGGGTTTATACTGTGGTTACATGCTCCTCTCTGCCTTTGGCTTTCTATAATCTTCATTTGACCTGTGGTAAATTCATGCTGACGGTTCTCACCCTCAAGGAAATGGAGTAAGATTAAGTCTTCTAAGAGTATAAAGTTTTGAAAATTAATCCCATGGTCCTGAGGCCTCTTGGCTGTTTTAGAAAATGGTACAACTCCACTGGTCATGATATTTTGTTCAGTTGTCAAAACTGTTGTGTGGAAAGGCTGAAACTCCTCCTTTGAGAAGGGCAGTTTCGGTTGTTCTTGGTCAATGAAGGTTTCCCTCAAATTCTGCCTGAAATTTCAAACAGAGAGAGGGAGAATCTATCCACTGTTATCCATGGCATGGTGGCTCTGTCACACAGCAAGACAGGAAAACTGGCTTAATTCCCTTCTCTGCCTGATTCAGGTCAATGATTTTAGTCTCAGTTGAGACCTTTTGTCATAGCACTCACTTCAACTAGTCCAATTTTTTTTTTTTTTAAATATTCATGCACTAGAACATTTCTTAGGAAAGATACTGAAAAAAGGAAACGGAAATGACTTTTAACTAGATTGTATTCTGCAGGAGTGGATTAAGTGAAGTTCACAGTACACATGTATAAATATGTTAACCACAAATCAAGGAGAAAACTAGAGAAGGCTTAAAACACATTTACAAAGGACACACAGCAGAGTTCTAGGCTGAAGTAAGAACTGTGTCTATAAAAGTGATTGTTGTCACTGGAAGAAAAGAACAATTTTGTTTCCATAAAGGATCATCTGCCTTGGATTCTTTCAAGTTGTGCATGAGACAATAAGGTTTTTTTATTCCATTACTGGTTCTCCTGTGTTCTTCCTGTGTCAAGTTTCTGTTATATATGTATGTATCTATGTGTGCTACTGTGAACACAAATTTGTGTTACATTACTGTAGAAGTGCTTGCCATTCTATATCTGCCTGCTTAGGTATGTCTGGGGAACAGACACCTCTGCCAGAAACAACCGAGTAAAAGAATATGCATCAGCAAAAATGGTTCCCTTTTTTTCCTGAATATTCATATTCTCATGGGAAGTATTTCCACAGACTTCCTTTAAAGGAATGAAGTGTAATTTTCAGAATACACAAAAATATCTGTTACTTCTTTTGACCTGCTCCATAAAGAATTGGTTTTCTGCCAACCTCTTCTTCCTTTCTCTGTAAAAGATATTTCCATCTGAGGCCAGTTGCAAAAAAAATTAAGGAATCTCACCAACGGAATAAAAGAAATACCAACTTTATTACAGATGAGATTGGACTATCACAAAATAAAGAAAACAATTTCTTTCTCACGTTTCTTGATGTTTGATGTCTATTGTTATTATGGTAAATCCAGAACCATGCTTATTTCTGTCTGTCCAGGAGCACATGCAAGACAGTAACTTCCCACTGTTTCCAGCTGCAAGGTACCTACCACACCACATTTAGTACTTCAACCTACAGGTGGATTTTCTCAAGAGATCCAAAGACTGAAAATAAAAACTGTGCTTTATAGCTACCAGAATCAGTGAAGCTGTTCCAGCATATACAAGCTGAGGGTCTGGCCTGCAAGAGGCAGTGGTGACCATCGGTACAAGAGCACTGTCAGGAGGCTTTTATGCTGCCACCAGTATAGCACCTCTGCTTTATTTCTTGCTCATTTTCCCTGCTCTGAAATCACGCAGCTTCTTTCCTTAACTGCTATTCATTACAGTTCTCTCTGGAAAAATACCAGTAATTTAAAGGTTAATAGAATGCTGATGTCACTGTAATTAGAGCAGAGGAAAAACATTTCTGTAATTACTGTTAATGCTTTCTTGCTGTTCAACCAATAAGATATGGCCCCCAGACTGAGATGGAAGGTGGGTGTAGAGATCTGTGTGAGCGAGAACTTGTGACAGGGTGATCAGACCAGTGCAGAAATGATGCCTTAGTCACTGGGAGCAGGTTGGAAATTGGTCATTAAGCAATCCACCTGGAAAAATGGAAGTCAGAATGTCAAGGATGAGAATGTCATAAACGTGCAGTTTATGGAACCGGCTAGCTAAAGAAATTCAGGACATGCAGTTAATCAAAATTCGTATTTTGATTTTCACTACACTTCTTTACAAACAAACCCATTAGCGTTAGAGTTTTACGTTTTCAGAAATAACTGGTGGTGGTGCAGAGCTGCCCGTACGTACCCGTGCCCACACTGCCTCTGGTAGTGATCCCTGGGCCAGAGCCGGCACTTGGTTGCACCTGGATCATTATTCCTAAATCTGTTGTTTGTGCTGTGCCTGGTCACCTCCCATGGAGCGAGTTAGAGCCTTGAAGCGCACAGTGAGGTCTCTCTTCTGCCTTCTCAGGTGGGAAGCGGCATTTCAGAGCTCAGGGGAATAGCTGTGAGCCAACAGAGTAGCTGAGCTTGGGAGGTTTTGTGTTCTGCCAGTGGGAAATCTCTCCAAATTAAATGTATAGTTTCTAAAAGTCAAAAGACCATATAAAGAGAATAATTTCTGCACTGTAGTTTTTTCAAGAAATGTCAAGTAAATTCTTTCCTTTTTTTTTCCAACTGGCTGGTTCATACACACACACCTGAAGTCACCCACTTCTGGGTGACCAATCCCCTTGATTTCCTTCAGCATTGTATTTTTTTTTTCAAACAAACCTTTTTCTTTTATATAGGTATGCGTGCATATATATATGTAATGGACAGAAGTTCAAAATTGGTGAGTTTTTTACTAGAAAAATTATTTGTTTGCCCGTACCTAAGACCTTAAGAAAAAAACTACATACAAATAAGTCATCATACGAGTTTTGCTGATTTTAATGGAGTTGCATTTGCCCAAATGCTAATGAAATTCTGCACTCTGATGGATACTCTGGTGAAGACACACTAACTTCCCTCTCCAAAGCAGTTTAGCCCTCCTGGCATGGCACTGTGCTCAGGCTGATTATCTCTGTCCCTCAGAGCTGGCCCATTCAGAAGTAGCTCAGGCATCCTGTGAACTGTAGTATTCTACATTGCAGACATGCCCCAAGAAACTCATCAGTGAAGAGCAGAAAAGAAGAATGAATTTTGCTATTGGTATTTTACTATCGTATATTTCCCAGGCTCCCTTTGGTAGTCATTTGTCACCTCACAGTTTCTATGTGTCACACCGGATGTGGATTTTTAAAAAAGGGTTTGCAAAAAGATAGCTACATGTTTCGGTTCAGAGCTGGCATTCCCCAGAGGAGCATGGAATGAGAGAAGGAGCACGTGCAGGGGGAAGGTCAGAAACACCAGACACAAGTCGAAGGATGTGATAATAGACAGGAGCAGATAACAGTAAGAGTTTCATTGCAAGGGGAACAAGCATACTAGATTAGGGGGAAGATAAATAGGGCTTTGAAACTTCAAATATTCCCCTTTCCATTTAACATATGAAAGTGAATTATATTGGAATGCTCATGGGCATCTAAAATTGAAAAATAGCCAAGATTCTTTCTGACTTCTTTTAATGTTCCAGTAGCAGAGTTTTCACTTTGAAACACAAGTGGCAACCAAAATTCTCAGGGTGTGATCTGCACATTTCAGAAAGGTATGTCCTCAGAGATGATTATTACAAGAGCAAGAGTTCCTTTCTTGTATCATCACTGCAGTGATCAGGACTCTTGTACAGACTCAGAATGTTGTACCAAACTGCTCCTAAGATACTTTAATGATTTGTAATTGCAAATAAGTTATAGTTTAGCTGTAGTAAGTCAAATGTAATCCTGGAACCACATCCTTGAGTACATATTTCTGTACTACTTTACAGTCAACTTAACTACGTGATTTTTACCTGGTACTGCGTATGTAGTCTGCCCTAAATTGTGATCATGGTTAAAATTCTGAGACATCTGAGATCTTCACAGTCTCTGGCTTAGAACAGATTAGAACACAGGCCAAACTGATTAACAAAGATTGTAACATCTGAAGACTTACTGTAAATTCATTATCTCTAGTTATTTTTAATCTGTTTTAACTGAGCATGACATTGAGTATGGACAAAATATGTTAGACATTTCAAACAGAAACAGAAACTGGAGAAATTGCATCTCTTCTATAGATCCAAAAGTTCCTGATAACTCAGGTAAAAATGCAATGATAAAAGAATGAGGGATATCCTTTACATCTTGGATCTTCAGAAAACAGGAATCCTCCCCTTCAGTTAATTGTAATTGCTGTAATTCAATGCAAATGTTAAATGAATCACTTTAGTACAGCTGGAAGGTCACTATTCAAAAGGTGGTTTATCCACTCACTTTTAGGTTCAGTCTCCAGCTCCAGCTTTTTCTGTCACTTCTGTTTAGACTACATCAGGCTAAACTGAAACTAATCATAGACATGAAATGTGGCAAATCTGCTTGACCAGAAATTTCACTCCCTCTTCTCACAGGGTTACATCCTAACACTGTGTTCACTCATCCAGACTTTTCCTCTGGTCAACAGGGTGACTAATGGTCCTGACCTTAGTGTTTGTCTCAAGGGCAAACCATAACCTGGCAGCCAGGAACTGGACCTGTCATGTTGGACCATCAGCAGCGTTTGCATTGCTGTAAAACTTAGGGAAGCTGTGACCACACAGAGATACTCCTGGCTGGGAGCATTTTCAGAGGACCTACGGTTTGCTCAGACTCATGGAAAGGAGTTGGCTTCTTCAAGCTGCAGGGGAGCAACCCTTGGACATGGAGAATGCTTATTTAGACTGTGGATTGACCTCCAGAGAAAGGTTATGATCTCTGTGAAGGGCATCTCTCTACAAGTAAGAATGGTAGCAAGCTGCCTGACCAACAGTAGTAGTTATCAAGAGAATAAATTCCTAGCCTTCTCCAGGAGTATCCATGCATATTTCTGAGGGACAGTTTGCCAGTGAGTTAGAAGCCATGTTACTGGTGTCAAAGAGCTCTTATGCCTTTTTGAATCTTTTCTAACATCTCTTTCTCCTCCTCTTCTTACGTCTGTTCCTCTCTTCTCCTTGTTCCTATTACTTCCTTGATCTGAGATTGGTGAAGACATGGTGATAATATGCAGCAAACAGTTCTTTGTCAGGTCCTCAAAACCCATGTGCACATATTTTATCCTCTTTACCAGATATTTAATTTTAATTTGGTACAGTACAGAAGACAGTGGTAAATAGAAACTGTATTGACTGACATAAGCTTCTCAAAGGAAAATCTGATGTGGATTTCATGAACATGTTGATAGAAAACAGCATTTAATTTTCTCAAACAGAGAAAATGGAATAACATGGAACTCTCAAGGACAAATAAAACAATGAGACAGTTTTGTAAAAAAGGAAGTGTGAGTTAATTCACCAAATACCTTTGAAACCAGTAAATGTTCATTATGCCTTGTCCTGGTTTTGGCTGGGGTGGAGTTAATTTTTTTCATCACTCCTCCTGTGAAACTGTGAATAACATTTTTACTTCATTTTTAAATGCCAATACTGCAAGATTATTTCAGCAACTTCATGTGCAGTTTTTGTATTTAGGGGCAATTTGCCCACAGCGGCTGTGGCAGCTGCAAGGTGAGTAAGAATAGTAGTAAGGTAATAGTTTTACTATTGCAATTAAAAGTGAAAATTATTTCTTTTAAGTCTGTAAATACTTTCAGTAGATACTGAGCATAAAGTTACAGACAGCTATATAATCAACTCAGGAATCTACACTGATTTTCAAAGGTCAAAGCAGTCGCGTAAAGAAGGTAAATGAGATGTACTGTACTAGTTTCTGTAATACCTAGTTTCATAAGACTGCTATCAACAGCTCTGCTATTGTAACACAGTCAAAAAGATTCTGTCTTTTATTATATTATGAAGTTCATCTTCATATATATTTTTACATGCACATTTGTTAAATGCAATAGTCAATCCAGCTGGAATGATTTTCTCCTTTACCTTTTCCCTTATGCCTAAGCACCAAAGGAAAGATGTATTTTCATTTGTTTCTGTCTCAGCACAGTAGTCACACAATATTTTTCATGATAGCAACTCACAAGGCTCTTAGTAATATATTAAAAAAAAAAAAAAACCAAAAAAACCCAACCAATCAGGAACATAGTAAAAAGGAGATTAAAATTTAGCAAAAACCTGTTTAACATTTCTGCTATTAAGTGATGCCTTCTGCACCTTTAAACTCACACTGTTTCCATTGCCAAATGGCTGCTCTTTCTCCATGTGCTGGCTTTTGCCTCTCAAGATAAAAAATACTGCTGTGGTAGTATTAATAGTGCAGGCAAATGGTTTAATCACAGGAAGGGACAAGAACTTTTCTTGTAATTGGATAAGAGTATCTTCCCCTGGTTGAAAGTTTAGCTTGTGGCCATTTATAACCTTTCTATTTCCAACCTTTCTATTTCCAGCTGAAACCTGAATCCTTTCTCTTTACATGGAGAATGCTGCTTTCTGATAATATTCCCCCATAACTGAGGGGCTGGGTGTTGAGTGTGTATTTATGGGTCAATATTAGACCCTTAAATTTCTTGGGGTTACATTTACTTCTATCAAATTCTTTACTGAAAATACTGAGTATGTACTTCTGTGGGTCCCCTGTCATGACTTAGCTGAGTAACAGTGATCCATAGACCACACTTCAGGAACCACCACCCAAAAACATAAAATTATATGAAATGCAAACAATAGTAAGAATTTCTATTACAACTGTGTTACATTATTCAGTACTGCAGGATCATGCTGTTTCTTGAACCCAGTTTAGGAGAATTTTCTTACCTATAAAATAGTAGCAGAAATGGTCAGTACAACCACTGTACTTGGAAGAAGAATTTTTCTCCGTGTAACTGTTACACGGAGAAAAAGATGTGAAGAGCCATTTCATATTTTTTCTGGGCACCAGTGGATGTTTATTTCCACACTTTCCACTGCAGGGAAATGATTCTTTCCTACTGTACATGAGCTTGTATCTGATTATTACAAAATATTTTTTGAATTTGATGGTTACAAAATACTTTTTGAATTTATGTTCCTGGTGAGCTTAATTATTGGATAGCGAAGATTCAGTCTATGCCATGGAATTGCAGCCTTTTTCCCTCTTCAGTTTAGTGCACCTAAGAAGGGGCAATTAAGTTGAGAAAATAAATGTGTGTTTCACATGAAACTGCAGCAGTCTGAAAAGCTGTCTGTTCACAATCTCTTAAGTTTTTATTTAGGGAGGCTGTGTTAGGTGAACAGCTTCAGCCTATATAACACTGAAATGTCCTTGTTGGTAGAGATAGCTGTTTGTAAATATTCTTCGTTTTTAAGATGGGGCCAAAATTATGAATATGGGATCAAATCCTCTTAAATGGCTTCATGTTGTATTCAAGTCTTGAGGGCTGTAGCTAGCTACAGATTTTGATGGTTGCAGTGCATTGTCTGTATTTTGCCTGTAGCACAGGACGAAGAGAGCTTATTGCAGGGCCTAAATATGCTACACATGAAACTAAGGCTGGTCCTTTATTTTAGTAGCAATTCTGTCTTTACTTTTCCTATGCAAAACTGTACTCTTTCACATAAAATGAGTTTTAGCTTGAATGGAAAGTTTGTTTCTCATGTACATATTTGCTTTAACCGTCACTTTCACTCTCTTCCTGTGTGTGTGGTTGGCTGTGTTTTTTGTCAATGGCACTAGGCATTTAACCTTTTTTTTTTTTTGAAAACAGATGTATGAGAAGGCCTTCTGGGAGCTACCAGAGCTTGCTTTCAAAACTCGGTGAGTTCCCAGTCGAACGAGTCCTCTGTAAGATTAATTCAAGTCAATAGAGGATTTAGAAGTGAAAGGGGAGAAAAATCAGGTCAGCAAGAAACATGAATAGACTGATTAAATCAGTGGGAAATGCTGTGGTAAAAGACAGAGGAGTCCAACTCCATTTACTACTGACTGGGAGTCTGAGATGTTTAATAGCAAGGAAGGAGAGTACTGCTTGAGAATTGGATTGAATTGTCAGAGTACATCCAATCATTCTCCTTCTAATAGAAGGATTGAATATAACTTGGTACAAGTGTTCGGTGTCTCTGCTTTTTAATAGGAGTACTGTGAACCCAGCTCCTGAGGAAAAGATCATTTGTGTTTCTTTCCACCAAAAGAATGAAGAGTCTAAGCATGCATTTGGTTTTGTAGTTTTGTGGTTTCTGTTTTCAAACAGTGGTGATGAAATCTGGGTGGACCTAATTCATTGTGTCCTATTCATGAAGGTCAAGCTGAAGTCCTGATCTGATGCTCAGTTCCAGAGTCCTTACTACTACTTACACATAGGTATCAATACCTTCCAGAGGATAGTTTGCTGTGTTTTAAGTCCTAGCTTTTACAGTAGTAAAAACATTCCCAGCTGCACTGAAAATGGATACAGGCAGGAAGGAGTGTGATTTGGATACTCTAGGAAGAGTTAAAGTTGAATTAAAATTCCTAGCTTTTCTTAAAACCTATTTATGAGAGAAGTATCTAGTCTTGCTAGAACGTGCTGTCATGTGGGTTTTGGATCATGAGAGGCAGATGCTCCCTAGAGTTTTGTCATCTCCAAATGAGATAAATATTTTAGGCCTGTGATTGACTTGTTACAGACATGCAAAAAATTACAAACACATCAGAACCCCAAACTTCATTGGGGAATCCGGTCACCACTTCTGTATAAATATTCAACAGTAGGAGATGAGACAGACTTTCTCACTATGGCATTATGTATGCACCCAGCATGAAGGCATTTTAATTCCCTGCTTAGATGGTACAGTACTGTCACCCCATAGAAAGTAGAAATTAGAAAGTCTGTGCCAGCCTGCACATTCTCCATGCTACACGGAGGAAAAGCCTTCTGAAGTAACTGAGGGCGCAGAAGAGACAGAGAACGCCTGGATTAAAGTTTGATGACAAAGGTACACATACCCTGAAGATCTGACTTTTATCACTGCCATCTGACACTTCAGAGTGCTGTTCAGCAGAGTGTGAATCCATGGCATGCTGTTTACTTCTCCTTATGCTAAATCCCTGTGTGGGCATGGGTTTTGTGTATATGCATATGTATATACATACATATATATGTATGTGTGTATATATATATATATATGAGGACTCAGCTACCATCATGGCATCGGGAGTGAGTGTACAGCCACCAGAAATGCAGACATTTGTAGCCCAGCTTTTTGTACACTAATTCCTTACGTAGAGAGACCCTCCCCTAAGCAAATTCAAGTCACTAATTATAAGCACCCACAGAGAGGTTTCATGCAGTTAAATAAACTGCAATACAATGTGTTAACTTGCCCATTTGTTCCTCTGTAAGTGAGCCCTAAATATCTTCATCATGTCTTCTAGCAGCCTTCACAAATCCTTCATGAGTCCAGTTTCCTGATGTCAGAACAGGACTGGGATCTGCAAACCACATCAAAGTTAACTTGTGGGATTTTGCTTTGCTTTTCATAGTTATGGATGCTAAGCTTCAATAATGTGCTTAGTGCTGTAAGAGGCAGCAGAAATGACGCTTTCTGGCCCAAGGAGTTGCAATCTAACAACAGACAGACACTGCAAACTGTGCTGGGAGACCTGGGGAATGTACTTCTGAGAGAAATGTTACTTTTTAAAATAATGGTTTGGTGCTTGACAACATTTACATTAAAACTGGTGAGTATTCATGGCTTCAAGAATGACAAGAATTTAACGAAGGGATTTGGCTTCTGCAGTTTTTATTCTGCCACATGCAGAGGGATTGGATCAGTCGGCCATTGATGCTATGGGCATATGTTCTTTCCTTACTTTTTTTTTCCATGTGGTATTTGGGCTTGCTTTTTGATCTGTGCCCCTTACATTTTGCACTCTGACTAACAAGCTGCTCGCAAATGCAGAGGAGTTATGTCCTGCCAAATGTGTAATTACTGCAGTACTCCAGGCACTTCATTGCATACTAAGGAAGTTTTTGCTGGCCTTACATTGATGTCAGATATGTCAGATGTACCAAAAAATCATCTCCAAGAAAATAAGCTTCTTTAGCCTATGATTTTTAGTAAGTCCTTCAAAGTAAAATTGATATATTTGGGCTCTTACTTCCTTTTTCTTAGTTATGTGGATACGCGTAGGATTAAAACTTCTTTCTTTACTAGTGATCTCTCTTCTACTTAAATAAGTGTCTTTATTTTTTGAAGAGACAAATCTATTAATAGCAAAAAGTGTCTAAAGTCAAAAGTAAGAAACTTCCAAGCATATTAACACTGCAAATTGATAAACTGTTTTGGGGCTGGGTTTGAAACAGAATACACATGAGGAAATAATTTGTTATGTGCTTAACTTGTATTTGGAATACATTAATGAGCATGATATCTGGGTCATGCAGTAAAAGTGAAAAAAATTGACATACAGTCCAAGTCAATGAAATTCTTGTGTCAGAAACTGGAATAAGCCTAAAGAGAAAACTAGAGGGTCTTTGGGGTAAAGCTGATGATTACGACACACTTCCCTTTGCTCTAATTCTTTTGTTCTGTTTGAGCTTTTGTTTCAGATAGAGATCCTGTACCTTGCCATGCTTGCCTGTATTTTAGCTTTGATTCTAGAAGCAGCTGAAAGCTCATTGTTTCCCATTGCAGACGTGTGAGAGATCAATTTTCAGCACACAAGTAATTGTTTATTTTGATTACACTAAAGCAATTGGATCTCCCCTTTAGAGTAGTGATTCAGTCTTTTACTAAGTTGAGGGATCATCCAGTCCAGGGGCTCTAACACAGGAACGAATTGTTGTGGAAGTGGCAAATTAGCAGATCTATATCTTTACTCAGATGGCAGCAATTACCTCAGTCATTAGTCATGATTAGTTGGAGAATATTAATTATCGACTTCTCTCAATCTATTTACTCTGAAATAGGCACTAAGCACTGATAGTGACCAATTTTGGGGGTCTGGTTTGTGTCACCACTCTTTCCCATGTAACTGCTGTTGCCTCAGGCCTCACCTGCACTGAGTGGCTTCTTTCACAAGAGCTCCTGTAACTCATCTGCTCTGGGTACAGAGTCCTCACAGAGACTGGTTTTACCTGCAGATGTTCTGCCTTGTTGTAAATGAGTGTTTTGTTGTCTTCTCTACAACAGCTGAGTGGGAGTTCATTTACACTGTGCTGTGGGATGCCTCCCTGAGATTGTGAAATCCTTAGCATCAGTTCAGTTGGTCTTCTGCACATCAAACTTTGTTTCACAAACTTGGTGTTTGCTTTAAACTTGTGTATTGGTTGCTCCTTAAAAGAAAAAAGTGGTGTCTGTACAGTTACCTTTTTTTTTTTCCCCCACATACTTTAAACTACACTTTCTTGGGATTTTTCACATGTTTTTTTTTCAGCAGAGATGGTAATTCCTGGGAGGCCGTGTTTCTAGCTACTTAGCTTGGAAGCAGAGAATTGAATTTAATTAAAGATGAGTGTGTTCTGGTGATGTGACATGCGGGCTTTGCCAGCACCACTGGCAGCACACACTGCCGGAGCTCTGCACCTGCCTGGTCTGAAAGGGGACAGACTGCAGGTCAGGGCACCCTTTTTGACCAGATCATGGCTCTAGCATCAACAAGTCTCAGCTTGCTGGGCTTCATCTGGGCATGCCTGTGAGTATCTCAGCGCAGGTTTGCAGGCTCTGACTTGCCAGTGGCTGAAACTCTCCCCGTCCTTCAGGCAGCACAGAATGCTCAGCAGGTTTTGCATGGGTTGCACACTGAGCCAGCACCAGCAGCCCCTTCTCATGAGTGGGTGACAAAGCTTTGTCAACAGAGGCCAGAGAGAAAATATTAATATAATGTGGGAACAGAGCTGGTGGCTCAGCTGTGCAGAAATGAATCACCAAGTTCAGGCCTTCATTTTCAAGCTGGCAGGGGCTGTGTGTGCTGATAAGGCGACGTCCTCAGCTGGTGCAAACGTGCCTCGTGTCACTGTGTCTCAGCGGCTCTCCAGTGTGAGGAACATCCAGCTTCCTGTGACTGGACTGGTGATTCAGTATGAGAGTTTTGTGGGTTATGTGGAAAGGGGCAGTCCGAGGATAGAAGAGGAGGAATCTTTGTTTTTGGAAGGGGCCAGGGAGGTCAGGTTTGGAGATGTGGTAATAGAAAATAGAAGGAAAAAAAGCAATTTGTTGTGACAAAATGTTGCTCTTCACTGTTCTGCATTTGTGAGCTTTCATTTGTGAAGAAATTGAGAGATGGGATTTGCAAAATGGTTTTTATATAGGTTGTGTTTTTACTAAATATATGCCCTTGTTAACCAAGCTTTCTTATTTCATCTGATAAAATAAACAACAAATTTCAATCTGTAACAAACCAAAGTCAGCATGAGATCAGATCACTGTGGCTTCTAGAACTTTGCCACTTATATCCACAGAGTCAAGAGCTAGTGTTTTTAAAAAATGCATATTACATGGTTTTCTTTTTTTTGTTGAAAATTGACGGGACAACAAAGACAGCAGACATTTTTCTGAAGTAATTGTTGAAGTCTAAATGCCACAGTGGCAGTTAGGTATTCTATAATTAGCTAGAGAAACACATATATCTTTATGTATCGACTTTTTAAAGTGTTTTGGTACAGTTTAACAATCGTTTTGGGATGCTGGGTAAAGTGTTTATATCCTCAGCCTTCATGGTCACACCAAAGCAGAAACCAGCAGGAGGTTAGAGAGCTTACAGTGTTGCAAGTGAAGGCAAATGGTTTACAGCTGAGGTTTTTGTTGCAGTGAGCACTTTATTTTCCATAATTCAGAGACCATAAAACGGTACAGCAGATAAAACATTTAATGTGTATAAAAGATGAAATTAGAGGCTGCAGTGGGGTCAGTCTGAAATGCTCATAAAAGGCCTGGTTGAAGGTAGCAGTAATCAGTTTTTTCTCTCCGATTCTGATGATCCTTACAAACTTGCCTGGACATTTTGTGCGAGACAAGAGCACTCTGTTGATGTAGAACCCCTAGAAACATGTCTCGGGGCTTTCCAGATCACCTAGAGCTGTACTGGCTAATGGGTTGTCATATTTTCCTCCTCCCTTGCCTTCGACTTGCAGCCTCTGCCTGTCCCTACCGAAAACATCAACCTCACAGTCTCAATTTGCTTGCAAAGCCTCCAAGGTTTTTCTTCTTACTCCACCCCAGAGTGGTTGCAATGGAGCAAAGTGGTCACTGCAGGTTGTTATCTGGGTGTGCTTTATTTTAACCAGCTGACATTAGAGAAGATTCAAATAGTTCAGTACAGCTTCCAGCAGACCAGCCCTCATAGTTTAAGAAATCACATTTAAATGTGATTTAAAAGCTATCTCCATGCTGTATGGTTTTCAGCAACAAGTAGGTAGAACTGCTAGCATGGCTGCTATTCCGTTATATAATCTACTGGGCAGCTGGTCTCTGAAATTTTTGGAAGTTGACTGTGCAGATGGACCCAGAGAAGTTGGAACAGCTTCTGTGTTCAGAGGGACAGCCAAACTTTTGATGTCCGAAACCTCTCTGTCCCCTCCATTAAATTTCTGTAGTGATTTCCAGGTCCCATATTGAACACTCCGACTCTCTGCTACATAACTGCCTCCACTGAAAATCCAGCTGATACTGGAAAGTGTGTACGTGCATGTGCACATGTGCTATGTACCTGGAAGACACATGTCTAGAAGAGAGATGGTTGTGAGATTTGCTTTTTTAGAAGCAGATGCGTTTATCAGGAGAAATGAAGGGTGCTGATTTTCCAGCATGAGCCTATCCTGCTGAACGGAGGGAAAGAAACACGGCATGAACCTGTGAAAAACTGGAAAGTTTACAAAGGAATGATCCTGCAGCTTCTAGCGACAGCAGCTGTACTGTGACATACAGACTGATGTACCAGTTGTCTGATCCATAGGTTTTACTTCTAGGACTATTATTTCTTGGCAGCCAACCTAATGTAATTACGTATGTTTTCCTGCAAAAACCAAACACTTTATGTGGCTGAGGAAACAGCTGCAGTACATTGAAGAGCTCATTTGTGTAAATGTGGAAGTATAGTCACAGAATTGCAAAATTGCATATTGTGTAGGGTTACATGCTAATGGCAAGGATTATAAATACCTATAGGAATTATAAATACCTATAATTCCCTTTTATTTAAAAAGAAATAATATTTAGACATTTTGAAAATTGAAAGGCAGCTTGTCATCTGACTATTTAAAAGTATGATTATTTAATCTAAAAATAACTATGAATATGACTGTGAACTGGAGATCTTTGCATCTTTCCTTTTTCCTATTTTGAGTTGCTCTTCCGAGCTGGAGAGGACACCTTCAAAAAGGATTGCCAAGCCAGATGAAATTTGCTCTTTTTCTTTTGAACTTAAATTGGGCTTCTTGTTCGTAAATTCTGAAGCAACCTAGTGGAACTTCTCGTATATGAATTGCATAACACAGAAACTAAACTCCAGGTTGCAGGTGACATGCAGGCTGTTAATACATGAGCAGGGATACTTACTGAGTCGTTACATGAAGTCTTTCCTGAAAAGACCTTGTGTGACAGCACAAGCATTTGTGCAGATGTGTGTCAAAAAGAACTGATTCGGAGGAGCAAAACCTAGTTTGTTTCAGTCCCTCAGCTGCTTCACTTTGTGACTAAACAAGTGCTTGTGCCATACAAGCAAGATGTACAAACCAGAAAAGGGAGGCTAAACGTGTGGAGGATACAGACACGGCATCAACCTATCCTGCCCTAAATGATATGTGGAATTACAGCATCACACTGGGACAGATGAGCTCCTGTGGAGGTTGCAGCTTAAGAGGTCTTTAGCCCAGTGTTTTAAAAGAGACTTGGCACCCATTCTGGATTACCATAAGACAAGGAGGCTGTAAACTGCCCATTCATCTGCAGTAGGGACAGAAACCCTTCATAACAGAGCACCACAGGCTGCTGGGCTGGCAACCATGAGCTCAGCCCCCTCCTATGCCCCCAGAGCCCTGTGTGCTCGCAGCACAGTCAGCACATGACAATGCTGACATGGTGAAATGGGTCTAGCTGAAGATTTTGGTGCTGTCCCTGTAGTAATGTTTTGTTTGGATTTCTTGAGTGGTTTTCTGCAGATTTGGTTGACGTGGTTGGTTTCAGCTGATAGATTCAGTTGTGCAATTTGTTCAGCTTTTCGTGAAGTAAAAACAGAGGAATGCTCCAAGTGTCATGACAGCATGATGAGAAGAGCTCTAACTCATCTTCTCATATTTCAAATTACGTTGCCATGTTTTCCTCCACCAGTTTACTCTGTCCATCTGCTGGACGCTGCATTTCTTGCTGGCAACAGTAAAACCAGCACTCAGAGGATTATGGGTTTTGTCTGAGTTGTTTTTTACTCAGGGTTTTAACCTCTATCTACCCTTGGCATTGAAGCATCCCAGGAGCATGAACATGAACTGTTGAATGATACTGCATTTCTGGGAGCCTGCTGATCTCCAAGGGAAGTCTTACTTCTGCCCCTGCCTCTTGATTTTATCCTTTTCCTTCCACCAGCCTTTAGGAACAGATCTAATATTAACTAGAAATCAAATTAGCACTGTTTTGGCCAAAGCAGTGTGGGCTCAGTGCCTTGAGGAAACAGTGAGAAGCAGAGGAAGAATGAGGAAGAAGGAGGGTACCAGCCTTTCTGTAGGCGAGCTGTCACACTCGCATATTTGGATTACTGATTCTGCACCATGACCCCACTGTCACCACCAGCAAGAAGATGGTAACCCAAATCCAGAGGAAGTAGGTGTCTAAAGCTCTCAGAGTCCTCTTTAGATTTTCTGACAGTGGATTATTGTAGCTGTTCAGTGATGCACTTGCATCGACACCTTGGACCTGGAGAAGATAAACTGTTAGCAGTCAGCAAATCATTGTTACCTTGGGAAGAAGGTTCCGGACCTCATCAGAGTACACTCTCCATGTTGGGCAGGGCAAAGGAGATCAAAGGAATTCTTCTGTGGGGTGATAAAAGTAGAGAGAAAGTGCCATGTTTGGGGGCTGAGGCTGTTTTCTGTGCTTCCACACTAGCTAGCACACTGGATGTGTGACTGAGGATACTGTGGTCACAGACGAGTCCTGCCTGCCATCTGAAGTGCTGGGATACCAGCTGCTTTGATTTGGAAGATGTCTAGATGTGTTAGGGTGGATGTGCAAGGCTTTGAGAAAATTGAGTCTATCTTCTTTGTGCAGAGGCTGCTGAAGTGGCTGATGAGCCCATTCGAGCAATGTTTGAGAAGCTTGTCAGTCACCTCCATAAAGGGTTATCCACAGTCAGCATAAAAGGCAATGGTAAAAAGTAATGGTGAGACCAGTCTGAAAGGAGAGGCTGGAAGAAGCTCAGATCCTACTTCCAGTGAGCTGCCAATTGCCCTGGAAGGGCAGGGTGCACAAGGAGGGGTTTGGTAGTAAAGCTCTCTTGTAATGAAAGCTTCCACTTCTTGTTTCAGAACAGCTGAAGAGATGCTTCTTGCTCTGGGTCTGCACCTGAACAAATGAAGGTGGTAGGCTGACAAAAAAAAAAGAATAATATCTTGGGTCAGCTTGTTTGAGTTCATTTGAAAATTTTAAATCTGCCTTTCTTATGACACCACAAATATAAAGGATTACAATGGTGCTTAATCCCACTGAAGTAAATAAGATTTTAATACTGAGATTTAATGGGAGTAGAGTCAGGCTTCAAGAGAAATTCCAAAGTAAGACTTAAACATTAGCAGTGACTGAAAGGATAGTTAGATGAGGCCAATCTTTCTGCTGAGGGACAATGTGAGAGGCAGAATGATATAGGAAGTGCTGAAAGGAAGACTCGCCCTCAGGGCAATAAAGAAAATATTTGAACACAAAGCTTACTGACCATGAATCTTGAACAGTGAAGATATTTCAGTCGTTAATTTTTCCAAGTTTATACTGGAAGTTAAGGATTAGGGATGAGTTGTGTCATTATCAAAGTCTTGTATTTATTAGCAAAATTATTTGAAAAGCCTTTTAAAGACATTCTTGCAGAAAATGTTTTCTGTGGAGGCAGAACTGTCTTAGGACATTCATAGAATGCCTGTCCTCTCTGATATCCTTCCGGGCACAGATATCACACTGTTGCAAGAACACAGCAGAGGTGAAGGAATGCATGGGGTGGGGGGAAATAGGAACTTTTTAAACTGGCTTTGCTACTAAGAAGGAGTAAGGGTGAAAATCCACATCACCTTACATTCACCAGCTCTGGGGCATGCCCTCCCACCCATATATTCCTCATCTCTTTCTTTGTGCCACTAGTGAGGCACAGGAAGTTGATTCATCTAAAATTTCCTGTGGCAATAAAAAAAGCAGCTTGAGATGCTCCCCTACTAGCATGCAAATGTGTGATGAAAAAACATTTCCTCAAAACACTGCTGATACCTCTGAAAAAACTGCAGTCTGCTGAGAAAATCCATGGAGCTTTTGACTATTTCCTTGGACCCAAACTGACTCTTTCTCATGTGGTTTAGAAAGGCAGGTTACTGAGATGAGTTGGAAACCTGCAGAAGAGTCCAGGTTTGGTTTTGCGCTGAAGCGGATAGACTAGAATCAGTATTATTTATAGTATTTATTATTTATGGCAAGATAAAAAGAACTATTCTAGGAAAGTAAGAGCCCAATCAAAGATGTGGTCTTAAAGAAAAGAAAACTAGTGGTAAATATGAAAAATGTGAGTTGGAATAATATGTATGGAAGGTATATGAAGTAACATTACCTAACATAATACAAGTAAGTCAGTGCAGACAAATCAAATGTACATATAATGAGGAAAGGTGAGTGAAGTAGCAGCAATTCTCTTGTTGCTCAGAAAGGGGAGCAGAAATCTGTATATGTATTCAAAGAGCATTAATCTGTTCAATATGCCTCCTGGGTACTCTTACAGCTCTCACAAGCTGCAAGAAAGTCTATCCAGCTTCAGAAGACAATGTTTGTGCTTTTCAGACAATCTTGTTGAGACAAATAAACAAATAGAGCCAGGAAATGGTCTTTTTGGAATTTAAACAGGTGTATTACTCAGTATGGAAAGACTGAGAATTGATGGAACCCTGTGGACTTACTATAAAGATTGGATGATAAAAGTCTGGTAACACGTGTGAGAACTGAAGCTGAAAAGGCATGTCAGTTAAAAGTGAGGTTGGAAATGCAACAGGATTGTGTCTTGTTCTCCAAGATGTTTGAAATTCTCAAGGATAAGCTTCTTAACACTTGCTGGAAGAAGACATGCTAAAGATTACCAGCCTGAAGGTATTAGGGAATGCAAGGCATTAGGAATGGTAATTACTATGACCTCATACATAAATAACCATTTAATAACACAGCTGATTTCTGGAGACTTATCAGTGTGCTGTCAGTGTAGAAAACACAAGTAGAAAATTTCTTGAAGCAGCAAATCCTTCGATCTAAGAACTATACAGCAAAGAAACAGAAAACAAACAAACAACAACAAAAAAAGCAACCATTATCATGCTCCGTAAAAAGGCAGTGAAGTTGAGCGAAAGATGCTGAACAAGAACCTGCAGGCAGGTTTTCAGACTTTGCCAATGGGAAACGCTAATGGAAAGCTCCTAAACAGAGCAGGACAGGCTTGGATCAGACTGGAAAATATCAGCTCCCACTAGACCAGTATATTTTTGGTACCTTTTCAGATCAGCTGTTTTCTAATTAGCTGAAATATGAACATAAAGTCTAATTTTAAACATATTTGTGTTTGAAAAGTGGGACTTTATGCACACAATTACTTAAAACGTCTGTTTTGTTATCTTGTTTATTACTCTGTTGTCCGAAATCTCAGCAATTTTGTGGTTAGCATCAACTCTGGCAGTGCTTCCAGAGCCAAACAAACTGCACAGCATCTCTGTGGTGTAACATGTGTAATAACTTGTAATTCACTGTGTAGTTCCACAGTAATTATTCATAGCTTTAGCATTTGCAACTTGATAGCCTATTTTAACAATACTGCAAAAAATGTTCTCAAATAAACAATTCTTTAACTAAGCAATCCTAATGTATTTACATAATGTGTTATAAGTGCATTTAATTTTTAATTTAGATGTAACTCCTGTTGGAATACCTCTGAAATCAATAATGGAAATTCCACAAAAAGATATGAATGTTATTAATTGAGAGTAGGAGGCTATTTTTAGTCTCCGTTTCCCATGATCACAGAAGACTTGCTTTTAAAAAAACTTGGTTTAGAGAATGAGTCCTAGATTCTTGGTTCAGATTTCTACAGGCAGATATATTTTTAAAGAGGCAGGTCATAAGGTTGTAAAGACAACAATAAAATGGAAAACTTTAATGGAATTACAATATGTAGATTTTACTTTTTAATATATAAATTTTCTCAGTTACAAAGGAAGAGTCAAACAAAAGCATATTGAGTAAAACAGATGTTTTCAGGTCTGCACTAAAATTTTTCTTCTTTTATCACCCAACATTTAAAAAGTGTCCTTCTGAGGGCAGTACTAAGCTAGAAACAAACTATCCAAAGCTGCGGGTTAGTTTGTGGGGAGAGTTAATTTTGTTATTTATACAAAGAACAAGGTTTGTACAAATACATTCTCATGATTTCCTGCAAAGAGTTGCAATTAAATGAATTAAGTTAGTTAGATATAGAATTATGAAATTTGGTCCAAAGATAATAATAATAATAATAATTTCAGAATTTTTTTTCCACAGTCTTTTAACTGAGAGGCCACTAGAAGGGTTGAAGACTGTGCTGTTTAAATCGTTTTGCTTCAGAACTCAAGCCATTCATGTCTGCTTAACATTGTACATGAATTCCCCCGAGTTTCCTTGCAGGATAGCAAGCTTTTCGAGGAGCTTACTTCGCACTGTAGAAGTATTTTTTGTTTTTTTCTGAGGACGCTATTTTGTATGTTGAAATGTAACTTCTTTATAGTCTCCTTTGTTCACTGAATTTTCCAATTAGTGTCCACATCAGCTGAAGCCTGTGAGAATTCTCTGTGAATTACAATGTCATGTCAAACTGCAGCAGTTATGAAGGTGTTGTGTCAGAAGATATGAAGCACTTTTCCCAAGTATACACCTGCAATTGCATTTATTTTAAAACTTGAAATAGAAGTTGAAATTGAGGTTTTCTTACAGCTTTTTTTCTAATCAGTGTTTTTTCAATCTCCTCTCTTTTTGCTTGAGGATCGATAATATGTATTGTGCCCAGAGGGTACATTTGTTTGTTACAGAACATCTCACGAGCCGTCATTTCCAAGCTGCTGGACTGCAAAGCCAAGCTGAATAGATTCTCTAGTTTTCTTTTTAAATGTCACTGACTTCATTTCAGGTTTGTGGAGTTTTTTCCCTCACTATCTTGACAGCTAGCTTTCTCTTTGTAAGTGTCTCTTCATTCATTTACTATTTCAGTATAACTTAGAGCTTTCCACATAACAATTGAAAGGTTCTAGTCCTCTCACTCCTTCTAGACAGAAAATTCCTGTGCTATGATTTGGGGTATTAGGAGGTAGGCTGTTAAATAAATGACTGAGGGGGTTGGATGACTTTGGATGTGATCAGTGGCTTATGATTGACTCTGAAAATTATTACATCTGATCATTGCTTCATCTCCCACTGACTGGATGGACACTGGTTCAGAGGCTGCATAAAACAGCAGAATGAAGCCTCTGCATTCCTTCAGGACGTGACAGGGCCACCACTGTAATTGTCCAGTGGAAAGTGGGCATTTGGATAGTCCTCATAGTCCTCAGAACCCATCTGACACCTGGAAGACCTTAAGGTGAGGAAGACTCAGCTTTGTCTGATTGCACGTGAGCCTTCCATTCCGGGATAACTGACACACCTCAAAGCAGGACAGAGGAGTCCCTAAAGGACTGCCATCAGCAGTAATTCACTGGCATTTCTGCAGTCTGATTTAGATGAGTCACACCAAATAGTTCCCAAAGCGGGTACTGCATTCAAAGGTCTCACCTTTATCTGCAGATGCATATCATGGTCATGAAAGTAGTCTATGAACTTAGTTCATAGTTACACCAAACTCTTCATCCTGTGATTCACTGGGGCAGAAAGAGATCAGAGGCAACCTATGAGGAGTAGAGAGCAGCAGAGGGAGTTCCAGCTCCCTTTAGAAAAGAGCAAAAGGCCTCCCCCTCCTCCTCCTTTTCCTTCTCCTTCTTGAACACAGCGTCACCTACACTGGGTGTCAGGCACCATACAAGAACTCCTTAAATGGTATTTGATGGTGGTTACTACTAAATCAGTCACCACTATCATTTAATCAGTTTCTGAAGTCATGAATGAGGCTACTGATGTCAATAACGGATCATTCATTCATTTCACCAGTACTAAATCAATTTTTCTAGTGTTATGCCTGCAGAGGGAAAAATGCTAAATCAGCCATAAAATACGTTATTACAGAGCATTAACTGGAATCCTAACTAGGATTCTTTGTTTTAACTTTTAGTAGTAATTGATTACAGGGAAAATTTAATAGCATTCTTGACTCTAATCCAAATTCTCCTCAATTGGAGATGGCTATACGATTTGACACAGATGGGACAGGAAAGGAAGGGGTAAGTGATAAAGATGGAAAACTCTGACAGCTGATCTGCTTGTGCCAGGTTACTGTTCTTTCAGATCTATTTTGGAAGGTCCTCAACCCTGCTGTTTGCATGGGCCTGTTCTAACCACGGAGGGCAGAATCCTTCCACAGGGATGGAAGTGGGTGAAGGAAAGGCTTGTGACATGTTCTTGCAATGCTAATACAAAGCTAAACTGATTCTTGTACTGAAAATAGTAATAGAATCAATACACAAAACCTCTTATCCTTTCCATCCTGGATAATGAATCCATTTTGAGAAATATCTTAACCTTGAATCCAGCTGAATTTAAACTGCAAGCTGTATTAAACCTTTTAAAATACCACTGAAGACAGCTGGATTTTGTTGATGGGTGAGGGAAGAGAGAGTTGCCTCATCTGAAGACATGTTCTTTGTACAAACTGCTGTTTGAATGAAGCGAGTGGGGCTGAGTAGATCACACTTTAAAAGCAAGTTCTAGTTATCAATTTCCTGTACCACTTCCTTAGCTTGAGAACACTCTTGTATTCTTTCATTCCACCCTGAAATCATAATAACCGTTTGACACCTGCTATAGAATAGTTGTTAATTACCAGAGGCTGGAAAACCACTTCTCTTTATAAACAGAGTGACTGCTGAAATAGTTGATACACTCTTTTTTCCCTCTAGCACCTGAACTTGAATTCCTGTAGTATTCAATGACAGCAGACTAAGACTGTGGAGTTCATTCCAGTCAAGTCTTGGACTGTAGTGTAAACAAAGTTTAATCTTTAATTTTTAAATAGAGTTTGTGTTTAAAAGGCGGAAAATTGCAATTGAATTCTGGCATTCAGGCTTCTCCAGGAAAGTGCTTTCTAATATCTATACATCATATTTGCTATATTTATAGTATTTATCTATTTCTGAACTTGAAATCCCAAATAGTTCTTTTTCTTGTAAGTTCAATTTCTTGTAAGTTCAGAAATTATTTGAGATACTGTAGTGGCATTTAACCTTTTTTTCTTAGCTTTAAATAGGAGCAGTTGATGAAAAAACATCAAAAATCAGAAGAGCAAGAATGATTTTGTCACAGATCAGCACTATTTCAATTTAAGGTGATGTTTATCACTATCATTTGTGATTGTGACCTGTTTTAATAGAAATAAGAAGAGAAACTAAGAGAGATGGCAATTTTGCCTAGTGATATTTTTTTAAAGAATATTTGGAAAAAGATATTGAAGCAAACAGGATTATCTCTGTGCTCAAATAACTTCTGTGGAAATGAGGGAAAACTACTTCAGGGTATTTAGCATTTAAAAGAGTTTTTAGTCTTGTAGGAATGTTAAAAATACAGCCAGTTTCATGTTCCTGTTTGGCAAGTTTTTGACCTCAATGTGTTAATTAAATGCAAAAACTCTTCTGTAACCTTGCATCTGAAATAGTTTTTTTTCCAAACATGTGTTGCTGTGTAACAACCCAAGAGTATGTGAGGAGGGAGCAAGATAAGCAAGAAATTTATTTCACGGAATGGTCATAGAATAACTTGAATAATTAGCTAGATATAAAAATTGCTATTGATTTGAGCAGGTCAGGCCACTGCCTGGGGCAGAAAATTACAGCTTTAAGCTGCAGAAATGAATTTTGCTGTAGGCCTGTCGAGGGTTGGTTCAGCAGTGGTGGGAGGATAGCTCCTTGTATTGGGTTTGCCTGGCAAAGGTTTGGTGGCAGGGAGCTACAGGGGTGGCTGCTGTGAGAAGCTGCCAGGATCTTCCCCCAGGTCTGATGGAGGAGATGCCAAATGCCTCCAGGACAGACCTGGCCTTGCCCATCAGCAACAGAGGTAATGCCTCAGGGATAATGTATTTAGGAAGAGGGAAAAGAAGCTTTGCAACTGCAGCCTGATTGAGAGAGAGGAGTGAGAACAAACTTTTTCCAAAACAAACTGCATGTGCTACCTCTTGGCTGGTCTTTCTCTTTTTACGGTCAGATCATGAGTTCTGGCAAGGACCCAAAAGAAATGCCCATTCTTGACAATTGTTCAGTCTTAAGGAAACCCTTCCTCCATACTGTACAGAAAGCTTACCAAAAACAAGTAACATAAGATTTGAGAGTACAAAAACCTTGGTATCCCTGAATGAGAAACCTATTTGCTATTAATTAGGATAGGGATTTAAACCATACCTGTTTTTATAGCTAAGCTCACACAGAGACCTTGTTCCAGTAAATCATTCTCTCTGTTAACATCTCTGGTCTTGTTCTGTTGTACAAGTCTTCCCAATTCAGAGTTGCTTTTTTTTTTATTATTGTAGGTGAGGAATGAAATAAGCTCACATCAAAGCTGTTCTTCCCTCTGTCTATTTTGACTCTCCAAGATGAGTCAGAGGACACCGACACATATACTTGTATCAGTTCCACTGTTGTGAATGCATTTGGACCATCTATTAGAGTTAAAGACTCCATAAAGGAGGCTGAAAAAATAGCCAGCCATCTGATTAGAATAATTTCAATGGCTAATCAAACGAATGAATCCTTACTTGATTACGTTTCAGTTTTGTATCAGCTAATCATGAAACCAGAAAATACACTAATGGATGCTGGTTTCTGACAGCACCTGTACTCACAGGTACAATTGCTGTAATTTGGGAAGAAGAAGGGAGGGGGCAGCACTAATTTCCTAATCAAGAGCTGAGACAAGAAGCAAGTTCTAATATTCTTAATGCAATAGGTCGTTTTTTCTCTAGAAGAAAACAGGAACTTTTCCAGGACTTGAAGATGTCAGCAGTGGGATGTTGGGATCAGTCCCCCACAACTCCCAGCATCCATTTTTTTACATGTATATGCTGTTCCTCAGGACACCTTCTGTATAACATGATGAAAAGAGACCTTTCTTAAGAAAATGAACCTTTCTCTCACCCCTCAGGTCTCTTTTCATACTGACTCCTCAGCAGATATTATCAGGGACAAGGAAGATCCCTGCAAAAAACCAGAATGTTTGCTATATGTGTGTGTTTGCATATGTCCATGTTCTTTTTGTACTACTGATGTCTCAGGAAATTTGGTCTCAGATGTAAAAGCCACAAGCTGTCAGATGGGGTAGATACTTCTGAATGCTCTCCACCAAGGTCTCTGACTGAAGATATCATAAAAAAGCATAGGAACCATTGCAGTCCATGGAGGAAATCCTGTCGTGCTGCCTGATAGTACAGAAAGCAGAAGTCCCTGCCCCA
This sequence comes from Cephalopterus ornatus, assembly GCA_013396775.1. Lineage (NCBI taxonomy): Eukaryota > Metazoa > Chordata > Aves > Passeriformes > Cotingidae > Cephalopterus > Cephalopterus ornatus. The sequence goes on from VZRE01001354.1 coordinate 625,288, forward strand.
GCAAGCCTACTATAGAAAACTGCACATTTTCTTTTCATAAAAAAGGCAACGGAATCGAAATACTAGAGCAAGAAAGGGGCAAGAAAGGTAAAAAACATTGGTTTCTGCTTTGAATATAGCCTAGAATTGACAGTCCTTTGTTGTATGCAGAGAAGAGTTTTGGTGCTAAGTTGTGAACAAGATCTGACATCTACTCTCACAGTGAATTCCACAGAGCAAAGCCAGTCCTGAAGCTTTTATTTTCACACTTCCTGCGGTAAAGTATTTCATGAGGGACAGACTGAAATAAAGGCTGAGCCCTGACTCCTGAGAAGTGGGTCCTACCTTACAGAGGCCATCCTTCTGCTGCTGTGTAACCTCACAGTGTCACTAGTGACAGGAGTTTGGGCTTGTATACGTTGGGCTGAAACTATTGCTAACAGAGCACAGCAATGGCTTTAAAACATCTGCCAATCAATACTGTCCAGTTCTTTGAAGAACTCTTAGTTTAATGCTGCTTACCTACGCAGGAAATGCTTCTGAAGTGTAAGTAGAGAAAATGCAGAGACCAAGGGCAGCTGGATTAGCAGCACTAAGCCACGGTCAATCTACTGCCTCCATTTTAATAGCTTTTGCAAAAGTGGAACACTAGATTCTCTGCTATGTAAATCAGCACAGATCCATTGAAATTGCCAGAACTGTGCTGATTTATACGGGCTGAGAACTGTCCCCGAGACTCTCAGCAACAGCTGTTTTAAATAGTTGAGTTGGATCTGTCTTCTCAAATACTAAGCCGAGAGATAGATTGCCTCTAAATTATCACTACTGATTAATATCAGAGATACAATAAACCTTTCCTAAACACAACTCAGCCCAATTTCCTTAGTGACTTAAAATACACTCATGCTGAATCTTCTTCAACTTTTCATACAAGCTCCTAAGTTGTAGGAAAAAAAAAGTCTTTGAAAAGACAAACATAGATAAACACTTCATTAAAAAGGTATGGTGTTACCATTTGTCATTTCATAGCTCATATATCTGTATTTAAAAATAATAGTAATAAAAGAATCCCAAACAACAAACCAAAAATGCACCATCTGAAGTGCCTAAAGTTCTTTGAGAGTAAAACCTGAGTTGATAGAATCACATCTGGTGTTGTGTTTAGGATTTTTTCCTACATCTGAGTTTAAAAGAAGGGAATGAAGGATCCATCCTACAGTGAACAGAGCACTTTTTCAGAGCTGCTAAGTAAAACTCTGACTCATTTCAGAGGCATTAAAGATTTCCAGAGTAGATGCTTGGTGTTACTCAGGATCTCATGAGCAGAACAATAGCTGCGTTCACCATCCTAAACATGTTTTTTTTATCTATGACGTGAATTAGAAGTTAAGAAAATATGGTAGATTTCTGCTGTAGAAACAGTAGTGGTATTCTGGAGGATTTTCAAACGTCTAGGAGGGAAAATGTTTCTTTCCATGCTGTCATAAATCATAGTCTTCCCTTCATATGTCTGGCCTTCTTATTCCTCAAATGTGGTGTTTTGCCTCTTTTCTCACCTGTGCACCTGTACACTGTGTTCTGTTCCACGCAGATCATGGCTTCATGCATCCTGAGCTCCATGCTTCTTCCCTGCTCTTCTCCCTGTCCTTTTATCTCTGGATGTCTCTTATCGTGGTTCTCTGGCCAGTGTGCTAACACTCATCACTTAATTTCTTCCAGAACTCCCTCATTCTTTGTCAATACCAGAAATATTTTCCCAGGCATGACTTTTGAGGTCACTGCTGTCACTCTGTTTCAATTCATCTCTTCCATTTATTTCATGATGAGTTGAAAAAATAGTTTTTGACCTTGCTTTCCTAGACATTCTTGAAAAAGCAGAGGAAGGAAAGGAGTAAGGCAATGGATAACTAATAATTGAGTTTGTTTACCTTTTCTCTCCTTCATGTTCTTGTACATTAACAGAGAAACAGAAAGCAACAGGAGAAGGGAATAACTGCTGGTTACAGATTCAAAAGGAATATGGTGTCCACGAGCACCCTCTGTTCCATACTTGCTCCATGCAGAGCAAATAGTCCACTGGCATGCTGACTGAATAATTAGTTTTACACAGTACCTTGCAAATGGCAGTCATGGACCAGAACACCCTGTGCTTGCTGCTCTGTTAACAGAAGGAAAAAAATTTAGAAGACAGTCACCACGACCAGAGCTTAAACCCAAACTGTAAAACAGGAGACACCAGATGGAGATGGACAGATGGTGAAGTGCAAAGAAACTCCTAAACAGTTGATAAGCATGAAGGCAAACAGTATCAGCATACCAGCTGCCTAGCATTTGTCCATTAGGGATGTCAAGCCAAGGAATGGTATAAGAATGGTTTTGAAGGATAATGGGATAGCTCTGTGAGTAGTAGGGGAAAAAACCATCCCAAGTGGAGATGGCAGCAGGAAATAGTTTATCTGGAAACCCTGCTAAGAGGCAGTGGAGGCAGGAGCTGTAATTTCCAGTGAGCGGATGGCTATGAGGGGCATGAGGGTGAAAACAAGTAACTTACCTTTAATGTGACCAAGAAGTGGGACCTGTGAAGGGGCAAAAAAGAGAGGGGTATCAGGGTCACACTTATCGTGTAGTTACAAATGAGGCAAGACTTACACTTGCAAGAAGAAAAAATGCTGAAAGCGGTAAGTCTGCATGATTTTTAGCATCTTATTAGAAGGGAAAAGCAGTTTCACAGTACTCATGTAGAGAGAATCAAGGCTTTGACACATCTTCGGCTCCGTTTTCAGTGTTTGAGTGACAGGCAAAATACATCGCAAGGGGAAAGAAGAGGAGTAGCAGGTTCACATGAGATGGAGTAAGGGGGCTAACAGGGACGTTTTAGACATTTTACTCATTCTTATTGTGACATAATAGCTAAATATTTGTAAGGAGATGCCAGGGAGAAAGGCCAAGATACTGTTGGGGGCTTGTAGAGACAAGCACAAGCTGGAGAGGTGGGCATCTGTGCTACGTGGATGGCAGTCCATTTAAAGAGATACTTGAATTTTGCTCACATATCTAGACAGCCAGCGAAAATGAAAAAGAGACCAAGGCTGGGTGTTAGGGCAACCCTTTGAAAAATCTGGGGTCCCAAGAAGTACAGCCCTTTAAAGGACACTCTGAGTGACCAGAAGACAGTTGGATGCTGGTTGAGGGCAAGATTTCATGAAGTGTGGTAACTTTCATTGTAATTGGTTAAGAAGTCAGGAAGCTCCCTGGATGTTTAAATGACTCCATTGGGAGAATCTGGCCTTTCACAGATGATGTGGGTTGGCTTTTGTTGTTTTTTAATCCTCTGTGGTATTTTCCTTTTTTTATGATTGACTGCATAGCAGTTAGTCCATTTAACTGCAGCTGCTCACCCTTCTCAGAGGTGTTTTGAGAGTGGAATAGATTAAGGATTTAAATACAGGTGATAGCAGCATTGCTTGGAATGAGCAGAAATGTAATATTTATAACACCAGCATATTGGTCTTTGGGTGGGTAAGTGGTTCATAAAATTCAGTGCAGCATGATGCGAAGTAATGTAGCCAATTACTAAAAGAATAAGCATGAAGATTGCAGTCAGAATAAGAACACAAGAAGGAATTCATAGTAAGAAAAGAATCTAGAAGGGACTGCAGATAATAGAGTAAACCATTAGCACTGTTTCCTGGTAACAATGACAAAAATGAAGAAAAGCAAACAAGTTCTTAAAACATACTCAATATGCAGTGTGGTTATAAAGCTGCAGGAATTATCTCAGCCTGCCACTGGTCTCATTAGAAAACAGGGCTCAGCTTTAGCCACTTCCTTAAAGGAAGACATTGAGAAGGTGCAGCAGGGGCATCCAAGATGATTTAGTAATCAAGACACAATATATGAAGAAAGTTTTGATTTATTTCTCCTCTGTAGCTAAGGAAAGGGAGATTAGGGGAGGATTCTTACGCAAGTATGCAAGATCCTGAACAAGGGGGAATGGATCATTGCTAAAGTACAGTTGTTATGGTCATACACAAACTTTGAAGGAGAGATATTGGATCAATGTTAGGGAAGAAAATACAAGCAGATTTTCAAACAGAAGACAGAGCTTTATGCAAATGATGGAAAAGAAAATAATTTTATCCAGGTCACATGAGAAATGTTTGAGGAATTGACTATAATTGTGTAGAAGAGATTATTAAAATTCTTCATCTTATTTTTTGAAAGAATAAGTCATGAGCCAAAATTAGTTCTTATATTTGTTACATACTGATGAAGAAACCCTCATACAATAGACAGATACAAACAGATCTCTGTCAGCTGAGCACTTAAGACTGCAGTTTCACAGAGAAAGAGTTTTGGTCTCAGCTACCTAAAAGAAATAGTTGGCCTATCTCTCAAAGGAGATGATAATATAAAAATCTACAACAAAATATCAGTTTCCAAATTCATTACAATACATTACATGTGTTCCCAGCATGAGCACCTGTATTTTCTTGTATGGATTGTTTTTTTAAAAATGAATCAGGATCGAGCTCTTCTTTTGAGTTCTAATAGGGAAAATTGTCCAGAACACAGAACATGAAGATCAGAATAAATTTAAATATACATGGCACTTCTGATCCTCGAAATGTCATTTCTTCAGTTTATTCCCTCAGATAATACTGGGAGGCTTATACAAATACCTTCATCTGACCAGAGGAATTAGATTTTGTTTGTTCCCAGACCTGCCCTTTACTTAGATTACCTTCTTCATTGATTTACATTGGCCCTGAGCATCCTCTGGCAACAAGAAGGGGTGGGATATTGTGTGCATGGACACTTTTTCCATATTGAAGAGTGGTGCAGCTCCATCCATACCACTGCTCTACCCCTGTCCCTGTCCAGCTCAGAGCTTTTTTCCTTATTAAGTGAATTTAGGGGAGGACAGAGAGAGGTGTTCTGCAAAAGGTGTAGGAAAGTGTTGGGGACAATGATGTGTACCCCCTCAGAGTTTGCCAGGGAACCAGTACAGTCAGACTTCCCTCTATTCCTTCAAAAAATGGGATGGCTGGCTCTCCTTCCTTCTGGCCAAAGGTACTGCTAGGTAAATACAGTGACAAACCAGTGACATACAGATCTTACCATGAGTGAGGACAGAAAAGCCAGTAGTCTGAATAAATGTTAGGAGAAATGATACAAGACCATTTTGAGTAAAATATGTGACAGAGATTGAATATTTTTTAAAGGACAGGTTTTGGCAGAACACTGAAATATTCTAGATCTTAATTTAACAGCTGGTATCAAAGGTCTGCACATGGATGGCTTGCATCTGTTGAACTGAATTCAGGAAAAAGAAAATCAAAAATATTTCTATGTAGTGAATTCGTCTGAGGGAGCCCACACTGATTCTTGCTGATGTGATATATCCCATTCACTTCAGTGGGACAGATAAGCCTCATGAACAAAGGTCTGAAGGAATTATCCCAACAGACTTCCTTACATGCTTTCAAGCCTTTCCTCTCAAGCTGGTAAAAGTTTTCTATGAGTTACTGACTGCATTATTTAGCCCATGGGTTTAGAGGCACCTATATAAACAGATTTCAGGGCATGTGTTGGAATTATGGTGAAATGTGCATTTGCTTATCAAACTCTGGACGTTGCAACATTTAACTGTGCTTTATGCACTCAGGGTTTTGTACAGGTAGTTGTGGTGACAGTGAAGTTCATGGAAATACTTGGAATGCTTGTGTATAAGTCTTCACAACAGTCTCAGGCTTGCAACCTGTTGCCATTTATTATATCGGTAATGGGGAGGACAATTTTTCTGAAAACAGGGGTGGGTTGTTAAAGACTAAAATTTATATTAAGATGCTCTATTGTAACAAGAAAAGTGGGAATCTCTATTTATGGAAGAAAAATATTGGGTAGGTGTCTGCACCTTCATGTCTGTTTTTTTGTCTGGTTGTCTGGATTTGGACAGTCATGTCTGCAGAACAGAAATAAGTCAACTACTAGGAGGGGATTCTCCAATTACATCCACAAAGGTGTGATTTTAAATGAAGCTACAGGTCTCTAAATATTTTTGTAGCATATATTCTAGTGCATGGAAGCACCACAATAAATATTGAATTTAAAAAAAAAACAACCAACCAAACAAAAAAATCCTATGTCCACTTTGCAATTGTTGGTAGCTGTGGAGACCAAAGTCTTTTACAGATGCAAGTGAAATTAAGTGTTTCAGCTTTTGGCTTCCACTCAGGCCTGAAGGGCTGCCTCACTATCTTCTCTTCTTTGTTGACACAGCCAAGAATTGGACTATTTACACCGATGCTTTTGTTTAGTCTAAGTGGTTGCATTTCCCAGCCAAGTGCTTCAACGAGCAGCCAAGTCAGGCTCCTGCTGTTGAGGGGAGCTCCCTTACCTCCTTGACAGGAATGCCGTTTGGAGTTGGCTCCAAAGAGCAAGGCACACATCCTCTGTGTGTGTTATCCCAAAGGTCTACCAGTGAATCAGGTGCTGCCTCTGGTGCCTGAGGTTTACACAGGCTTGGCCACTGCTCCTTCATTTCCCCTTGGGATCAGGATCTTGACATGGAAGTTCAGGTCTCAAGTCCTTGTGACGCTGAACAGGTCAAGTGAGCTTTTCAGTGTAACTATCAATCAAATGCATTTAGCGACAACTACTTACATGATATGCTCTTAAAGTACATTTTTTGGTCACAGATTTATATCGAAAAAGAGCTTTGACATTTTGAGGGGGGCGTGGTTGTTACAGAATAGCTGTAATATGCTGTGTACTCATAAGATTATGGCATCTTTATAATCTCCATGTCTTTTAACAGCTTTATGAAGGATATGGAGCTTGATGAAATGTGAAATATACACTAAAACTACTTCTTCCCATGCAGTAAGATAATAAGATGTTACATTACTCACAGGCAGGCCCAATTTCAAATTTAAATATAATTTCATTTAATTTTACTTTGCAATCAGGTAAATTAATGAGAGAGAATCAAAACAATATGCTGTAATTATACTTGAAAATTATTCCTTCTGTCCTTCAAGAATGTTCTTTCTCTTTAAGATATTGAAATTTAGTGTCTAAATATAAAACGCAGTAACATCTGGTACTAATTGCTGGTTTAAATAATATAGACATTTAGACAGATATTTCATGCTTTTGAAAGGAGGCTTTTAGTAGGATGTTCTGAGTCAAAGGTTATAAAAAGTTTCATATCACTAAAAATAACTAATATTCCATTTGTGTTCTAGATCTAATGGATCTTTTACATAAAAGATTTTTCTTACTAAAATATAGTTAACTTACTTTACTTGGAAAGAACAACCAGATTGTATGACTTTTACATCTGCTCTTCGTTGGTACACATGAACATAGTGTAGGGAAATGTTGGAACAGTTTGTTTTTAGGCTCAAATATTGTTACATTGTCCTGAAGATCTCTGATTTTGAGCACAGAACTTTTTCCTTCCAAAACTATGTATTTGAAGTCTTCTATTTGCTTGCTCTTTGTCAGTTATTTTCCCAACAAAGGAAGTCATTTAGACATCAATGCTAAAGTGAATTTGGTGTCAAGCAAAGGAGCCATGGTCCAAAACGTATTTCTCTTTGATGCAAATTCTTTGATGTACTGACAAAACACCATATATTTATTTATTTATTTATTTATTTATATATATATATTGCTTCCCAGTTTAGTGCATTTTCTTACCAAATGCCTTTGTATATTTTGGAATAAACTGTCCCATCCCTGGCCTGTCTCCTTTCATCCCTGACTGGGCTCCCTGGATGAACCCTGGACCTGGTTCATCATTTGCCTTGTCTTGGGCTGTTGATGGACCCTGTGAGCAGCTCCTGGCTCTGACACCATGGTCAGACCCTGAAGTGCTGTGTCCCTGTAGGACAGGTGTGGCAAGAAGAGTGTTGCTGATAACTGAACCCCCCCTGTGACTGTGAGCACAACGTTCTTCAGCAGCAGGAGGGATTCAGCCAACTCTGTGCCTTGTTGACTGTCACTGATAACTGATGCTAATCAAGGAAGGTAGCAAGTAGGTGACACTAAATACTGAAAGTTTGTCATCAGTGATAATTTCCTCTGTCAGAAGACACTAATTTTGCCCATCTATCCTCTCCCACTTCAGGAATCCATCTAATCCATTTTCACTGTGGAAGTCCACAGCTTTATGTAGTGGTGGGAGGTAGGATCTTTGGTTATGTCAGTCTGACATCTGCTACTTTTGTTTGATGTCCCCTGGATATTCCACTGGGGAACATAGGCAAAACCCATTTCCTTCTCCCCTCAAACAGCTCTGTTTGCCTCCTCACTCCTTCTGGTGCAGAACCTAATGAGACTCTTTCACTCTGGATTTATGCTCCCTAACCATACTCACTGCAAAGCTGCTTCAGGTTTGGATTTTAATACAGAAATTAATTTAAGCATATGAAGAACTCCAAAAACATTTGGAACTGGCCCAATTTTGAGAACTTTCAAAACTGAATGGGTCCCATCTATATAACCACTTTCCCTACTTTTAGTATGGGAGGGCTTGGCTGAAAAATTGGGTTTATGTTTTGCTGGGAAGGGATCAAGTTTTGTGGCCATTCTGACCTTTCAAAGGAAGGTGATAGCTTGCTTCCAATCTGTTCAGCCACCTGTATAAAAGAGCTACAAATTCAACCTCATAGAGCCCACACAACCTACAAATGATTCATTGTCCTAGTCAGCAACATTTATTAGTATTCTTGAAAGAATCTCCTCCCTCCCCATCTCACTGACCCCAGGCCACCTTCATGCAAGCCTGCACTTCATTTATTGTCAGAAATTCTGAGAAACAAATCTAAGCAAAACAAGTTATGACCTGATCTCTCCCTGGTCTGGTGCATATCTTTTCCATTTAAGCACAGGAATAAATTAAAAAACCAGAGGGAATTATGAAATGCAGTAGTAGTGCCTCATGCACCAAAAAGTCATAAATTGATCAAAGGCAGAAAATATTAAAGCCCTGGTAAGGAAATATCTGATCCAGGTACACTTTGGCTCACTGTCCTTATACACTGTGAGATTTTCTACTCTCTGTTATGAAAAACTCTCCCAAGCCTCTCTGGCAGCAGCTCAGATTAACTATAATTTTTCTTTCCATAGCCAAAATGTACCATCTGACACCTACACATTGGACATTCAAGAGAGCAGCTTATACTCTCCAGCATGAAAACCCTGACATGAGGTATGCGCCCTTCTGTGTAGGGTTTGTCTGGAATACCATTCAGGAAACATCCCTTCTTTTTCCTGTTGTCTGGAAGAGGGGTTTGCAGATGGATATAGATTTGTAATTACGCCTGTAGTTCCACCAGTTGTTGTGGTGTCGGTGCTGGTTATTAAGAAACCTCTTAAATTTTCTTGTTCAGAAACAGCCAGAATCTGTAATTGTGCTCAACTTTAGTCAGCAGCAGATACACAAGGAAAGAGCTTGTGAGGGAATCAGAAGAATTTGCATGTCTTGTGTAGCCACTGTTACCACTGGTTTGTTTCTGTCAGAATTTTCCAAAGGTTGTTGCTCAATCAGGCTCAACACCTTCTTAAGGACTGCAGTTCTAGTGGGGGTCCTTCACATCTTCAGGCTTCAGAGTAAAACCTGGACCATTAGAGGACTTAGAAAAGAAACCCACCCTTCTTTTGCTTCCACTCATTGTTTAATAAGACACTATATGATAGTTTTACATCTTGCTTTAAAATGTATCAAAGTTATAGTCAGAAGCAGGACCAAAAGATACAAGGATAAATGCTCTGCTCCAGTAGCCTGGGACATTTCTCTGATGTGGCCATCTAAATTCAGAGAGATGTGATGCCCCCTTTTTAGGAGATATGAAATCATTATGCTTTCTGCCTTCTTAAATTTCATAGTGAAGCTGGTAAATGATATATTTACCTTCTTCTGTTACCTCTAGTAAGATAAAATATTACTTTGAAAAAACAGAATACAAAATAAATTGCAGGTAGAAATTAATAATTAAAATAAATCAAATCAATTTTTAAATGCTCAGCCACCTCTTTCCATGTTTGTTTTTAATACACTCAAGTTTGAAATCTAATTGCTTAGACAGTAGTGCTCCTGTGATTATTATTAGTTACCTAACAATCATTCACATCCTGCTTTATTTTTAATGCTTGTTGTGTTATGCTCTGCTGATACTGTATTGTTTCAATTGTGGGGTTTTTTTCTACTTCTGCATTGGGAATATAGATTATTGTACTGCTTCATTGGATCCTAGAAAGGTCTGTCTTTTATGGCTGCTGAAAATCTGTGTATATAGTAGAAAATGGCACTGCATGTTTCAAGACAGTGATTTCAGTCGCTGAGGTTGTGGTAATGTATGTTGGTGTTTGAATGCTCTGATAAAGATAACATCAGTGCTGCAGGATACACAAATCATCATGTATTTCCATGCAGTCGTAGGAGGGAAGCAGCCAATGCTTTTCTCTTTTTCATTTGCTTGAGGAAAGTACAGAAAATCCTGATCTTAAGGGCCGTATGGGTTTAGATCCCTAAAACCTTGACAGCAGCAAAATTAAGTGTTTAAACACCATTAAAGCCACTGAAATCTAAGCTCATGCCTAACTTGACTGCACAAATGTCTTGGATTGGTGCCTTTCTGAACAAACTGGAGATGCTTAAATTTACACTCAATTGTCCAATTTCCTCTTTCTGCCTTGTGCTTTCTGTGCTATTATTTTAATTCTTCATATGACCCACTCTAATGTTCTTGATATCCAAGCCTCTGTGGAGACTTAGACATCATTCAAGAAGGTGTTTCAGCACATTTTAAAGTCCATTCTTTCAACAGTCATTTAAACTCCAGTGTAATTTTTAGTGAATGCTTCCATCTCATTGAACTCAGTGCAACTTTCAGCACACAGTTAAGTTAAGCAGTATTGGTTAATGTTTTCCTGAGCTGGGGATTTAGGTTGTGAGTATATGTCTTCTGGGAGTAACTTCTGTTGCTTGCCATTTCTGATGCCTGGTGGCACATCAGTTTCTCTGCTCTATTTACCACCATCCATGCATCCATCCATCCATCCATCTATCCACCCATCCATCAGATGAGCATTTGTGTGCATTTCTTTATCTAGTTTAAGTCCAAGGTACCTGACTTTGTTAAGCGGTTTAAATTTTGGCTAATTCACTTGTTTTTTGAATGAAATGGAGGCAGAAAAGCTTTATGAAGTGTTAAAATGTGCCTATTTGCAATAAGGAATTATCTTGCCCAAATTAGAAACTGATGGTTAGTTTTCTTCCATTTTATTAAACCATGTTTCATCAAGAGAAAGAAAGCTTACTGCTTGAATATCTCATGCTTTTCCAAGCCAGAAGCTCAGAAGGTGATTGCCTCGGACAGGGAGGTGATGGTGAGCAATGTTGGTGCAGCCTGGGATCAGTACAGCCTGCGCTGCTGCATCTGGAAGGAGCTGAAAGATCATAACTTCAGAGTTTTCTACCTTGCAAAGACTAATAGAATGCCTTAATACTGGCTAATCAAGATTGCTGGTGTTTGGAGAACTGAAAGTGGTTCTGTATTTTGTGTTTCCAAGAGACTGAGGGACTGCTGGATGCCAGATTTCTGTCTGTTTGGTTTCTGGAGAGCTGTGCTAGGCACAGAGCTGAAACAAGGCCTTAACAAGCTTCTCTACACACTGAAGACATATTTAGATCTAAGATTTCAATATAATTAAGATTTGAGTACCAAGTGAATTTCTGGCTGTAAGGAGGTTTATTAGCTCCTTTGAGTAGGTCAAGATTCAAATACCGCTTTTCATGTTATTTCATATATTTGACCTTCCAAAATTCATGTTCTAAAGAAATGTATTTCAAAATACATCTTTCCAGAGTAGTAATGTTTGTATCAAATTAATCTGAAGCTTCTGTTGTCCTGAAGGCTGACTGAAATGTGGGTCAAGTCTGACATCAAGTGGTCAGACACATTCTGTTCCCAATGGGACTATTAACATAGTGCTGCTCCTGGTGTCTTGTAAGAACTTCCCCCTCCACGTTTTTTCTCTGTGTTTTTTCTTCTGTTAACATGATTTCTCAGTGTTCTTCCTTCTTCAGTTTCCACCTTTCCAAGGTCATGGAGTATCATTGCCGACAGACACATGAAGAATCATATTAGTCTTGAATTAGATATTGCAGCTGCTGAATCTGTCAGTAGAATGATGGGATTGTGTAAATAAAGTCTTGTTGACTTGGTAGTGCTCATAAAGCCTTCATTCACTCTGCTTTGTTTCACCAATATATTCTAACAAGAATCTACGTCTTTTTAAAAGCACTCTCAGCTCTTGAGACACCAATTCCTCCATTGGTGCAGAGTGAGTCTTATCAATAACTGCAAGAACATTTAGCACTCACACATTACTGCTTGTTGTTAAAACACATTGCAAACACTAATTCCATTAAATTTCATAATTCCAATCTGGAGAAACTTAATAAAATTATTCATGCCATGATATAGGAGAGGAAGTGGGGAGAGAGACCAGAAAGAATTTAAGTCTTTGAGTTGAGACCTAAATTTTCCTAGGTGCAGTTTTTGGCTTTAGTCATCTGGCAGACTTTCATGCTTTAAAGGTATTTGTACCTATATTGACTCAGGAACACAAGGTTCATGTTCAGCTCCTTGTTCTCTTTCCCTCTAGGGTGAGGAGATATCCTTCAGGAGCCAGAGGGACATTTTTAATCTTTCTTCTTGGAAATCAGCAGGCTTAGTTTGGCCCGTTCAAACAACAACAAAAGATGTTGTTGTACAATATAAACCTTTTATCTGCACAATCAATTCATTTGTAACTGGAACATTGGTGTGTTTCTGTACCCTCTGCATAAAACAAACAGTACAAAGGTCAGTATTTCTGCGTACCTTATAACCCAGTCAGCAATGCAAATACAAACTTTCCACTTCTCCCATAAATGCCACAGCTGGATAAGATAAACCACTGAGTTCGTGCCTCTGGGCCTCTTGACCACCTGTTTGCAGTGGGACACCTCTGTTTAAATTAATCTCAGGGGTGAAGCCTTCACTTCAGTGTCCTTTCTTTCTGCTGCAAATTTGGCTTTTCAGTCTGGAGCAGTAGTTTCACAGGGACCTTAAGCTGCCATAGACAGCCATACTGCTGCTAAAAATACAACCCTTCCCCTGGTTTAGCATGGTTGTTTGTGCAGCTCCACAGTGTACTGGATGGAGGAATTGTTATAGGAAAAATTGCTATAGGAAAAAAACAATTGACCCAACCAAACTCTAAAAAAAGCCTCAAAACCAAAAAAACCCACCAAGATTTCCGCACATCTAATTCAGGGATCCATCGTAATTTCATTCAGTGCTTAATGGTGGGTTTATCCTCTGTGAGCGGAGCTCCCTGCTTGCACTGTGTTTCTTACAATAAAAAGGTTTTGTGTGAGGCAAAGGATCACTGTTCATGTTCCCAGTGTGTTGCCAGGGCAGCCCAGGTCACTGAGGAGAATGGACAATGTCGTGTCTTCGCTTTAAAAGGCCTATGACCTCCTTACCTGGGAATAATGCAGAAAAGAATTGAGCTGTATGATTGAACTCTGTGTTTAAAAAGTAGCCCTGTAAGGTTTAAGTTTTTTTTTTTTTCTTTAATAGGCTCCATTTTTATGTATTTGGGCATGGTCCACTTGTCATCAATCTAATTTTGAGTTCATTATCTTTAGTCTTCTATGGTTTCACTGCCTAGATAAAATTACGTTGAATATGCTAAATGTTAAATGCCTGCTTGTACATATATTTTCACAGATGGATCCTACCAAAAATTAATGACTACAATAGTCACTGTAATTTAGAATGGTTTCTGTTTACATAGCATGTGATTTGTACTAGATGACACTAGCACCAAAGTCCCAAATCAAGCTATGATTAGTCCCAACTCTGGTCTTAGGATCCATATAACAGTAAGGAAATTGGAGCCTTTGCTCCAGAGAACTGGTACTTTAAAAGAAATGGGAAGGATACAGGATTGAAGCAAATGACCACAGAAGACAGACTTCAAAATACCTCCGCAAATATATTTTCATATCATTTTCCAACTTGTAAGCCACAAGGGACGTGGCATGTCATGGGTGCAAGTTCAGTCCTGGGTAAAATTAAGTTTCAAGTAAACCTCCTTTCTTTTACATCCCTATTATGGTATCCATTCTGATGAGATAATTCTACTGAGTCATGCAATAAGCATTTTAACCAGATACAGAATTTTTCTATTGAATAAAGCTTAGTCTCTGCAGCAAATGCACTGAATGGTGCTGTGGTGTATTTTAAAAGGACATTTTTGCAAAGCACCTATTGATGCTAGACTGATGGGTGCATGGAGGGTCACCAAAGAAAAATAAACTCAGTGGCCAAATGGCAGAGTTATGGCAAGCTACTTCTTACAAGCTCTGAAAGGAATTTTGGCCAGAGTTCACAATTGTGGAGTTTATTGCAGCTCAGACAAAATGTACAATAATTTTAGACAAATCTGGGCATTTTTATACTGAACAGACTATTTAGCATAAGTGTGTGCATCTTTTAGCAAAACAAGTCATTCTCTTGTTTAAAAACAAAAACAAAATGCTACATATGTTACAGAACTATACTTGCCATTCTTTATTTTAAAGTCATACACAAATGGCTTGTTCTGCTCTGATTAGCTTATTAGTTAATGTTGAATATGAAAGGCAGTTTTGGGGCATTGTCTGTCAACTTAGTGGAAATTAGGACAGTGAGTGCCTTCAATAGTCTTTGTTCATTAAACCATATCTCTGCAGATGTTCAGTGTTTTAATATTTCTTTTGCTGTTCTGAAGCATTCTCATTTTTTTCAGCTAATGAGAAATGTGTGACTTTGCATACTATTCACAGAACCGTTTATTAAAGATGCAAAAGAGCTCAGCTTGTTACTCAAAGACTGACACCTTTCCTCTGAATTTATTATACCCATAAGTGCTAATACACATTTATAAGCCCTCTAAGAGTAAGATGAGTGAGTTAAACAATCTATAGAAATATTTACTCTCAGGAGAGCCCCGAGAGCATCTTCTTGCAAACCAAGAAATTATTGGTCCCATGGGGAATTCAGCTGTAGCCAGCTGTGCTTTTTGAGTGAAGAAGGGTTCATACATGGATTCCTGCTGCCAGATTTTAGCTTTAATTATTATAGATGATGTTCCCCAAAGTTAGTATGCTCTGTGTCTGCAGACAACTAATGAAAGGGCAGGTTGTATTTCTTGGTTTAAATCTCTGATATTTTTGAGTCAGAACTAACTGAATGACAACTGGATGCTGTTAGTAAATTAAAAGCCTTCTCTCGGTAGAAAAATCAACAGCTAGTTCTGACTGACACCGTGCTCTCATCACCAACAGAAATGCTGTATTTATTTAGAAAACAAAGCAAAGACAGTTGCATGTACTTGAAATGCAGTTTGGAGTAATGGGCCCGGCTGGGGATGACAAATGGAGAGCCCTAATTGATTAGCCAGGGAAATGTACTTTATCTGCTTCTCTTTTCTGAGCTTTCTGTTGAATTGATCAACAGGGTGCTACTGCTGCTCCTTAAACTAATTTCTTCTTCAAATCGTGCACATTATTAGTCAACAGGATGGATGGAAAGGTGGTGAGGTAGTTGTTTGTGCTTCTAAATAGATATTCATTATGCATGTAACTCTATTTTGTTAGGATTCTCGATCTCCTTCTAACTCCAGATTGGTTTTTTTTTACTTTAGCAACTTCCAGTTTGGTTATAAATTTGCATATGCATAGGTACCACTGTTCCTTCTGGATAATACAATCTGCAAATGTGTATGAAATTTGGAAGTCCATTTTCATCAGCCTAACCCATTCTGAACCAGTCTTAACTTGAAAGTACAGGTAATAACCAACAAGAAAAGGAACAAAAATATAATACCATTGAAATATGTGGAATTGGCTGTTCATAAAAGGAAAGGTCATGCTTTATCTTGTTGCATACTATCATGTATTGTCTGTACTTACATATAATAATGTATTGCAGTGAAAATTAAGATAACACCACAATGTGTAAAAATAGTTGGTAGTAATATAACTGGCTGGTGGTACAATATGCTCTTTGTGGAAACATAAAATAGACATAGGTTGATAGTATGAAGAAAGGGGCAGTTGCAGTAGCTCAGTATATTAAAACTGAGAGCATATCAGATATGGCAATTACACTAGTCATCAATCTTCAATAGTTTGTGAAGAATGCTGCTAAAATGCAGTGAAGCTTTATAAGATTTGTGATCACAGAGTGTAAAATATAACAGATGCTACAATATTTAGATGCCTGCTGGCATTTACTTTTACCCTACACAGCTCATTTCAGTTATATGAAAATTTTATGTGCTCTGTAACCTCACTGAAATAGGAACATATTTATAAAGCAACCACAATGGAACAGAACATTTTCAATATATACACTACTCGATCTGTTTAATAAGATAAAAAAGAGCAAAAATTGCTAGTTAAATTAAATGACTACTAGTTTATTATTAAGCTACTGTTAATGTAGCAGCTTTGATACATGCGATGCCTTCTAATCTGGACTCTATGCCAGAGATGTGTCACTCAGAACTGGTTGGAGAGTCAACACAGCCATTGTTCAGCGCCTGTTGGAGCCTTATGGGGGTGATCACTGCAAGTCAAAACTAATGAAATGAGACAGGAAAAGAAAGTTCTTGTAGCTTGCTCTTCCTTTCAGCTGGGAAGCACAATGGACAGCTTCCTTTGTGAAATGTGAATCTTATGTAAGAGCCACCCAGGTTGCTGCAATCTCTCGTGAGACCAAATATTACTGGAGGAGCATGAAATCAGGGCCTAGATATACTTGCTAATTAATACTGTCTCTTGGAAGGATGCCCAGAAGCACCTCTTGGTATCAAGCTGTGGAAGTCACCATGCTCCTGCTCTTGTAGACAACTGTGTTTCATTTCATCACATCTCTGTGTTATTTACCTTTTCCCAGCTTCCCCTGAGGTGACTGTATCACAATCATTTAACAGCTGAGTGTGGCTGATGTAATTCTGGTAATCACTGAACTTGTTGCACTAAAAAATAAATGCATTAAGGTCAAAGATTTCCTCTCTAAACTCAAGAAGTGGTCCCAGGGCTTGACCTTGTAGATGTCTGACACAGTGCTTGAGCAGGAGGAAGAACTCACTCAACCCAGACTTCCAAAGGAACACCAAGTCTTGCAAAAGCCTTTGAACTGGCAGTTTGTCCATATGGCGTTTGGCTTGGTTCCTTTGCAGTTTTCAGTTTCATGAACTGGTCCCATGTGGTAACCTGGCAAGTCTACAACTGTTGGGCCTGTAAGAAACCGAGAGACTCTGGCTGTTTGTCAGGGAGGGATTATAACACAGCCCTGGTTAAAAAAAAAAGGTACTCTAACTCCTGGGTAGTGGTAAGTTGCTCCTTTTTATCACTAATATTTTGATATTGTCGAGAGAAATCTGGCTCTTTCTGTGCCTGAAATTTTTCTTAATACAAAAAATTGACCCTTCACCAGCATTGCTTATGATGTTTAGACCATTTCTACTTTATCTTTTTCAGCTTCTTACTGTTTATGGTTCCTGTTCACAAATCAGATCCTTCATCACACTTGAAAACAAAATATTCTTTCTTCCTCTACCAGCCCATAAAATTTAATACACCAGAAAGAGTGTCACTTTGGATGAGTCACCTGGAAACACGA
Source organism: Cephalopterus ornatus (assembly GCA_013396775.1). Taxonomy (NCBI): domain Eukaryota; kingdom Metazoa; phylum Chordata; class Aves; order Passeriformes; family Cotingidae; genus Cephalopterus; species Cephalopterus ornatus. The sequence goes on from VZRE01001354.1 coordinate 643,005, forward strand.
TACACTTGGGCCATGGAGGATATTTCTCCTGTGAGCTCAAGTTCTTTGAGCTTTAAAGAGCCACGTCAGAGACGCTTTCCTCTCGCACAAGTGTGAGGTACTTCACTGCAGCTTGACAATACACAGGGTAACCAAGCTGCACAACTGCTCTTTGTTCAAGCAGCATGTTCTGTGAATCAAAGCAATATCTTGGACTGATGTTGCAGAAGTGGTTAAAAGCAATTTTGTGGTCAAACTTGCTATCTGTCTCACCTGCTCTACACGTACAAACAGCAAAAACATTTAGCCATAACTATATCTGCTAAATCTAAGGTCTGCCTTTCCTGCTGCAAAGCAAACAGCTGTTTTCTAGCCTCAGAAACCATGTTAGGAAGTTAGCAAGCACTATAATTCCATTTCGTGCTTCTGCAGACTCAAACAAATCATGTCCATATCAAGGTCACAAAGCAGATCAATTTCCCTTTGAGATGACTGAAGTTGGTTCTCTACATGTCAGACAATATTGGACAGTATATTCATTATAGTGATTTTGAAATGTAATCTAAGCTTATTTGAAAATACAGGTGTTTAACAGTTGTTTGTGGTTAAAATATATTTTTATCAGACTTAGCAATGCAATTTGTGAATTTGATGTAAGTGAACACGGAGTTTAGATAAGCTAACCAACTCAGAGAACTCTTCTGTGTACTATTCTTCGTTAAATTGAAAATATTCTCAAGTTATATGAAACACATGAAAATGTGGAGAGTTTTAATAGCCAGGGAATCAAAGTCACTATATGAATTCAAGCCATCTCACCTGGCTTATGAAAAATACAATTATGCACAGAGATATATCATAGGTCAGGGCTGTCAAGTGCCACTCACTCATCTCTGGTGACTGCAGTGTGTGTAATGGCTATGGTACATCTGGATAGAGTGGGAACAGATCTGCCTGTGGTTTCTGGAGGCCCCGGTGGCTTCAGGCTTGTGGAATGTCATCTCTGCCCTTCCCATGGCTGCCGCCCCTGGTGCTCCATCCAAGCAGTGATTTGCCCAGGTGGCACTGGTAGCAGCAGATGGCATGGCAGGTGGTGGCCACAGAAGTTGGAGAAGCATTTTGAAATTCTTCCCAGGTGCCCTAGTTCCTTCACCAGAGCTTTGTCCAGTAAAGGCGAAGGAGAGCTTGATCCTTGCCCTCCAAACTATCCCAGCCCCAGGGGAATTCTCCCTGCCAGGAAGCAAGTGATGTCCCTGTCATTCTGACTCCTACCTCCTGCCTGCTCAAAGTACAACCACATGCCACTCACTCAACCCATCAGCTTCCTTACTACAGCTAGCTATGACTAGTCGCATGTCCTGGTAGCTACCGATAGTTGTTGTATGGATAACTGCCTATGACTTATGAGTCCCACTACTACCTACTTTTAGGATCCCTCAGTCTGATGAGTGAGATATCTGCCTCTCTAGTCTTCAGGCTTCTTCCATTTCCCCAGTCCAGCCCCAAAGCTTCAGGATCTCTCTCAATTTAGCCATTTCCCAACCTCTGCAAACCTCTGGCTTGGGAACTGTGCTCTAGGACAGGTAGATCTGTCGGGGAGCTAATGCAGTATGTAGTGCTCCAATTCTAGATCTGCCAGTCTGGTCCCTTGAGCATCTTTCCACTGAATTCTGTGGATTTCATAGGATGCCTTTATTCAGATAATATGCTGGAGTAAATCTATTTCTCAGAGGTCACGTCCCAGGAGGCACAGTTTGCCCTGCTTCACATTCCATGACAAATCCATTCTGAATCCTTTTATTATTAATAATAGACAGCAAATTCTGATCTCAGGGTTCCTGAGGTAGAGTCAGTGATATCTGTGTAATTTAAATCAAGCCTGCTCTCACAGGTCTAAGTGAGTTCTAAAGATTGTATCAATGCAATTTCCCTGTGCAGCTGGGCAAGCCAGCACGTAATTAGAGATAAGAGCCAAGAACCTTAGCAGTGCAAGAGGTGTAACTAACCTTTGCTAATGAAGGATATCATGCAAATAGCATTTGATATTTGTGTGTATCTGATGCTACAGCTGCCCAAGGTATAGTTGCTCAGTGCTTAGTTATGGCTTCTGTGATGGTATAGGCATTTCTTACTGAAAATGTGATTGCAACAAGCATTGCACAGATTCAAGGGAAAAAAGACTCTGCCTGTTGAATAACAACAAACCTGCCCTCCCTTTAAATTGGCTCAACCCTTCCCACTAAGAAAAGTCCTAAAATAATATCCACTTTCTCTGCAAACAGAGTGACAGAACAGAGATTCTTGTTCTTTGTATGAGTTTCATATGGGGTTGTGCATGCCCCAGAAATGCAAGTCAGTGGATATTAGAAGTTATTTTCTGAAGTCAGTGTTATCCCAAAGTCCTTGAGAATAAGTATGACCCCCTGTGTTTGCCATTGCTCAAAAGCAGCACTCTGCTGCAACGATTCCACTAATTTGAAAACTTCAAAATCTGCATCCATTTCTTGTAGTTCCTTTTAAAGCTTTTCAAAAGGGCACAAGGGCTAATGCACGTCTGCCTTAGGAGGTTTTGCTACTAGGAAGGAAGGTAACTGTTGGTGAGATTGGCCTGTGTTAGTGCCAAGGATTTTGATAAGATTGTTAATTGTATCCCTGTGAGTCCAAAGGTCTTTGTAAAATCATCATAAACTCTCATGACACTGTAGATGTGGATGTGATATGCTTGAGTTAATGTGTACTGAAGTACAGGTACCCAGAGTGTATTTCATGTGTAGTCAAAGCGATGGTTAGAATTATCAGCAGGCTCTGAAGCATTCCCCAGGATCGTATCATCCACTGTTTATTGGTAGGATGGTATTGTGCTAGGCCAAGGAGAATGGCTAAATAGCTGACAAGCTGCTAACTACTTTGTTTGAGTGTTTCATAGAAGTAATTCAGAGTAATTCACGTCGGAAAGTGCCTCAGCAGATCTCCAGTTCAAACTCCTGCTCAAAGTGGGATCAGCTCTGGACTCAGACCAGTCTGCTCAGGGCTTGATGCAACTGTTGACCAAGTCCCCCAGCTCATTTTCTGCAGTGGTGGTCCCCAGCCAGTACTGTTTCTGGGGATTATTTGTGCTTATGTTTGTTGAATTTCATAAGGTTCCTGTTGGCATAGTCCTCCAGCTTATCTTAGTCCTGAATGGTGGCACTGCTGTGTATGCTCTGAATTTTTCCTGCAGTTTTAATAAGCATCTTTTAATTTATGTACTTCCTTTTTACTTTGCTGATTCTCCAGATGAAATCAATTCATTACTGTCAGAATTTTTCATTTTATCCCATAGTTACAGGTTGTGGCTTGAAATGTGGGCATCAGAGGAAGATCTGGGGTGTTGGGTCTACAGGAGCAGCAGACTCGGGCAGACCCTCAAAATGACCTTGTGTGGCTGGATAGCTCTGTCTACAAATGTGTTCCTTGCACATTTCTTAGCTTTCCTGACTGCTGTCAAAAAGTAAGCTCCAATTTAGGCCCTCCAAAATAAAGAGAAGTGAATTAATGAAAAGTAGCTAATGAGAAATGCCATTTCTAATAAATGTTATCAGAGAGGTTCGGTTTGATTTATTTTCTGATTTTTATTGGAAAATTCATATAATCAAAGAAGACTGGTTAAATTCACTCTGCCTTTTGTGTATCATCAGTGGAATTGTTAATAGAGATCCACCTACTGAATCATTAACCCGTGTGTGGAGACTTATAACCCTCAATCCCCCCACACAGCTGCCACCACAGCAGTGCTATAGGCAGGGCAGTTTGTCAGCAACAAGAAATGGAAAATCAGAAGATCTTACTCTGACTTTTTGACTTTCTCATCCACGTAGTATGTCATCCAAGTAATATCAGCAGGCTGAAGAATCCAATCAGATTTAATTGCATTGCTTGATGTTATTAAACCTTTCCAGTGGCCCTGAAATGTCTGGACATTTTTCCTCAGTATTTAAACCGCAAAACATATTTTCTTGGAATTTGAGGATGTTTATCTATATATTCCTGATGTCATGTAAGGACCTAGAATGCCTTCAACATTTGAATTTAAGTCTTGGAAAATGAAATATTTCTTTCACTTTTAATTTGAAAATCTATGTTCTTTTCCAGATATTTTTGAGGAGTGTAGTGATGTTATGTGGATTGAGCTTTTTCATGGAAATAGTAGAGTCTAAACAAATCTCAGAGAAAGAGGAAAAGTTGTTCTAACTGTAAAAATGTATTTTGGCATCCAGACACCGATCTGTGTCATGCAAGGAAGTGGCATTTGGAGACAGAACAGTAAGAAGTGCAAGGACACGTGTGCCAGCAGCCATGTTACATTCCAAAAATGTTACAGCCTCAACATGCAAACTGTCCAGCTAGCAGTAAATTATTAAAATAAAAGCTTTCCTCAGCCCCTCTTTTGCTTTGGGGGTACATCAGTGTACTATGTCTTCTGGCCTTTTGTGGTCAAGAAGCACAATCCAACAAGGAGAAAAAGAGGCCAAGTAAACTATGAATTTGTTGCGAATTATTTAATCTTGCATTATGAATCTATTGTTTTTTTCCTCCCTCCTAATAGACCTAAGTAGTTCTGGAAGCTGCACTTTTACATGCTACAAAAGTACTATTTCGGTAGCAGACTTGTTTGCTGCTGAGAAAATAGTTGTTAAGAAATCATATAACAACCACTGCTGATCCCTAAAGGGGATTGCTTCTCCCACTAGCTATTATCTAAATTGGATGTTTTCTGGAAAGATGAGCTGAATAAATAAAATAACACCAGCAAGACTGGAGTACTAAGGACTCAAAGACTCAGACTCCTCCATTTTAATGTTAGTGTAACTCCACTGAACTCAGTGAGTTATTCTGGCTTTAAACCTAGGCCCTGGGGCCCAAAACGCTGCAGGGAATGAAGCTGTCTGCTCCCATTTGAACAAGGGGAAGGCCACAGCATGACTTTATTTGCATAAACTGGCTACCAGATGGAGAGAAACCCTGGGGAAAGGCAGGCACTCCCTGCCCCCATCCCTCATGAAATGTAGGACATGGGAGAAGGGTCCACTCGACAAAAGTGTCTACCTGAAAGGAGGTTGTTGTCAGGCGCACATCAGTCTTTTCTCCCAGGTAACAAGTGACAGGACGAGAGAAAATGGCCCCAAATTGCTCCAGGGGAAGTTTGTATCAGATATTGGGAAAAAATTTTCTCCTGGAAAGGGTTGTCAAGCATTGAAACAGGCTGCCCGGGGAAGTGGTGGGGTCACCATCCCTGGAAGTGTTCAAACAAACGTGGATATGGCACTTAAGGACATGGTTTAGTGGTGAACATGGTGGTGGTGCTGGGTTTGACAGTTGGACTTGATGATCTCCAAGGTCTTTTCCAACTTTAATGGTTCTGTGATTCTACTCCGAAGTTTGCAGAGCTACAGTTCTGGTGCTTCCTCCTCACACAGCTTGAACCCTCTGAGCTTGGGATCGGGGTAACACATGGCTCTTGCAGCTGCCTGGCCACATTTCCCTTGCTCTTGCTCCCACAACAGCTTCGGCAGAGGTCAGCAGAGAATCTGATATCTGATACAAATGGGGCTGTTTACTGAATTCTAATTCCTAAGTGTTAGCGGTTCTATTTCTATTTGGTTTTCTTCCCATCAACTCATCTGTCTAGGATCTCTGTTTCTGGAAAGAGGCAGAGTGAAGAATTTAGTCTAATACACCATTTAAATTCCATAAACAAGACAAAAATCTAGTAGCAGACCTGAGAATATATATTGCAGCAATAAAACTTCCCTGAAAGGATTGCAGCAGCAGCTAGAGAATGCTAATAAAGGTTTCTTCGCCTGTGAAGTAACATTCACAGGCCTAGGTTGGCTTGATTTTCATTTAATAAAAACACTACATTAATATAATCATGATTATATTGTGAAGAGGAAACACTTTGGAAACTTTTTGATTCCCTTCATTAATTATTTCTCTCTCCAGCAGTACCACTGCACTGAAGAGATAAAAAGAGGAGAGTGACTGATACTGAGTTTCATTTTTAAAGAACAAAGTGAATTTTTAATTGGGTTTAATATGTAAGCTTGCAGGTAAAACATGGGCTAAAAATATTTCTGAATAAAACAAAATTGCAGACTTTCTGCCTTCCGATCAGGCCTGTTCCAAACCATACACAGACCACCTTCAAGGTGCAACTAACAGTCTGAGATGCTCAGAGAAGTGACTTGAGATGGACAGTGCTACCTAATCTGTGTATCTTGGCCAGGTTTTCAGCTGGCATTTAGCTTCCAGAGACAGGATATAAAAGTTGCTTTCAAAACCAGGATTTTTTATCTCAGTGAGTTCAGAATGTACGGTATAGGTTTGTTTCTAGTAATGTCAGCTCCTGCCTGGGGTGCCAGAGGTCACAAAGGCTAGGTTCTAGGGCTAAAGCCAGCTGCAAATGTAGGGATAGCCAGGATTTAAGTCTTACTTTTCAGCTACACAGGGAAGAAAGTCATAGCAAAGGTCAAGCAGAAGCTGGAGAGCCAGCTCTGAAAGCAAAACATGCAGAAAAAAATGAAAGGAAAAAAAAAAAGAAAGTGCTTGTCCGGTTAAGGGGATGAGGATCTGGATGTGCAGGATTCACTGAGCTGGCTGATGGAAGAGGGAGGGCTGCACGGGCAGACGGAACATTTACCGTTACCATTTTAATCCGCTGTTGGAATTCATGGTGATGATTTAAAACAACTGAATCTTGTGTTCCGGTTCTTCAATCTTATTCAGAAACAGAATTTATGAAAAAAAAAGGTATTAAAAGTATAACAAATTTGAGAAAGTTAATGTTTACTTCAATTAGAGCATCTAAGCCTGATATTGATGCTACGTGCCTTGCTCCAATTAAAGTCAATAGCAAGAGCCTACCAAAGTGATTTATCTTCTCTATTTTATATTTCAAGTTGTTGATGTATATAGAATTAATTGTGGTAAATTAGCAGAGAGAAACAAGCTCGTCCATGTGAGAATATTGCTTCCTTTTGGTTCCCTGTTTGCCTGCCTACTAGCAGTTTCATACTTAACCCCCTGCTTCATTTTTTACCTCTCTCTTGCCAGCAATTATATTTCATTGGTGACTGTTGTAGTATAGAGCTGGAGGCAAGGGCTGCTGCTTTATCTGAGAAGTAATATTTTGTACCATATATCACTTCTCAATGTATAGAATCTGGAAAACTAGTAATTTCTCATTTAATTTCCAGCAAAATTTACTATGCTGGAGGAATAGCGCTGTCAGCTTCTGCTGACAGTGGTATGTGGTATGCTTTGTATCGAAAGGCTTGCCTTGCTTCTGTGTCCTCTCTCAAGTAAAGCAAACACAGATTACGTTTCCAAACCAGCTATGTAGTTCTTGGTCACCTCATTTTGTAGCTTTGCCAAAGCAGAAATCACTTACTGTTTTCCAGAAAAAAATGTAAGCATAGAGTAGGGATAACAGGTATCCATGCAAATCCACTATTTTGGGGTTTTTCAAGTCACTGAATCATAACACAAAAATTAATGTCTGCAAGAAAATTCACATTTTGTCTCTTTGGCAGCAAACTTAAAACTACCAGCTGCTATAGATCATAGTAGCTGGTATGTTACATGGTATGGACACCATATAATACATATCTATGCCATAAAAGGGTGTTGCTCAATTTATTGACTGTGTTAAACTGGAATGCTTCGTAGTGGGAAGATCTTCACAATTAAGGAGTAAAACCTGTGAAATGAGGGGTTGAAAAGATTATCTGAGTTTCAAGATTGCCCTGGGTTTGTTTGAACAGCTGATAGATGCAAAGATGATGAAACCTTGGCTGACCTGAGGATCTGCCAACAAGAAGTCCTTCGTGAAATTACACCTCAAAACTTTTCTAACTAAACAATATGTGTGTATATGTCTGTATACATACTGTGTTTATAACACAGTGATCAGCACCTCTGTTTAGCTCCTCTTGTCACTGCTTAGAGACAAGCAATGTCTCTAAACATTTAAAATCCTGCTATTGAATTCAATTTTTAGATCCCATCTCTGAAAACTGAAAAACTGTCTAAGATACAAAGACTAGATAACACTGTTCACTGGCACTAGATGTCCATTTTATTTAGAATAGGTTTGTGTTGCCCTTCTCTTCCCCCCTCCAGCAACTGGAAGCTTACTTGAAAATCTGTAATTGTTTTGGCCTAAGCCAAATTTTGGAGAAAGCACCAGACTTGGGACCCTGCTCAAAACTAGGCAATTCAGCAAACCGCTCAATTATGTGTGTATTTATGATAATCAGATGTTTATCCACGAACTCCCTTGCTGCTAGCTGAACATCTCAGAATTCAGTCTGCAAGGTGTGATGTTACGTGAAGCCTTGTGCACAGATCAGCAGGCAGTGGCTATTAAACACTGTTCACTTCCTTGAATCCTGGCACCCCACTCTCTCCTAAAGGCAGAGGTGTCCATGTTTCTTTGGTGACTGGTAGCTGACACATTTCAGTATATTTTCTGATGTTTTCCGGTCCATGGAAGCACATCCGTTGCTACAGAATGTGTCCTTATCAGCCTGAGCGATCCAAGCCTCCAGGGTTTTGCTCACTGTCCATCCTGTTCAAGGGAACATTGCAGATAAGAGCAGGACTGAGGTCTGGGAATGTGCCATAATGGTCGATTTTCAGGAGAAAATTCACTTGCCATAAAATTAAAACAGCCCAGCTGAAAAAGTAGCAGAGATTTCTCCCAATCCGTTCTTCCTGTTGCACTGGCAGCACTTAAAGGAAGCAGCTTCCTTGGCTTCTTGGCATCGCTGGAGCCTATCAGGCAAATTTCTCTAACTGGGCCACTGGGGACTGACCCAGGACTAACATATTCCCTGACCCAGGAGTATTTTGGGAAACCTCACATTTCTGGTTCCCTGCCACGGTTTCAGAGAAATTAAGGGCTCTTGAAAACCTTTGGAAACACTGAAACAGGGTGGGGATTTGATTGTTGCAAAATGAAATTTCTGAATTTTAGTTTCTTGTGTAGTTATTTTTCGAATTTATATGGGAAGAAATACTTAACATTTTCATTATAAGTCTCTAAAGCTATATTTAGTCTATACTGAAATTGTTTCTCTGTATGTTTTATATAAACTTTATATAACTTTCTACCATTAGACCTTTAACGCTAACAAGAAGTTGTGCAAGTCTGGATAGGAGAAGTTGTGTATATAAAAAAAAAAAAATAAATCTGTGTTTCTGTGCCCTGATCACTTCTGCAAAAGGAAGAAAGTCAGTAAGTACATTAAGGCTCTCAAAACTGGGAGAGAATATCTTAAACAAATGTGTCTTAAGTTTCACCTTCATCAAACAGTTTTTCTCTTAATGCTACCTCTCTTCTGGGTCAATTATTGTCTGCAGATAAGTATGAACCCAATCTTCAGAATTTTTCATGAAAAGACAGCAGATCTTTAAAGTCACCTCTTGTGTAGTGATCTGTTTTAGGAATATCATGGATCTCACTATAAAAACTGCCCATTGCACTGTTATTGGTTCTATAACATTTGTGGCATGGGTGGCTAATCTTTAGCTGTTTGAAAATCACGTGACAATGTCTCAGCATTTTGGCAGCTCTCACAGCCTCCTTTGGTGGGATTTCTGTGCCAGGAGGAAGGCAAACCCACTAAGGCTTCCCCATATCGTTGTATTATCCTTTTTGCAGTAAGGGTGAGCCAGAAACCTGTGTGGAGGAAGATACACGGTGCCTCATACAAAAATGAGTTGCTGCTTCTTCTTCTTGAGGCCAGGGAGTCTCTGGAAGCAGTGTCAGGGCAGAGACGTTTCTCAGGCTTTGCCAAATTTGAAGTGCTATGTTTTCTCCAAATCCTTTGGATGCTTATTAACATATTGCCTTCCTGCTCATGCTGCCATTATTTGTATAGAAATGTGTGAATGTCGTATTGGAGCATCCGCAGTACCCGTATGCCCACCCAAGACCCTGTGAGGACTCTTCCAAATCTGTTATATAACAGGTAGGCAAATCCCAAGTTAGTGAACCCAAGAAGCTCCTTCTCCCAGCTGTTTCAATAACCACTGCTGTCAGTGAGGCACACGACTCTGGCCTGCTTTGCTCTCGGAACATCAAGACACACAACAGCGAAAGTCACGCCAGGTAGCCAGATTCTTACAGACACCCTGGTCCCCATGTCTGCCCTGATCCCTCTTCAGCCCTCACAGAAGCATAAGGCAATTTAAAATAGATATTCTTATAGGGGTGAGCTAAGTTTGTAATAGGCCCAGCTTTGCTCCGGTGTGTCAGCAGTTGCGGTGACTTTAATATTGTCCCCTTCACTTCCCTGTTAAGCTGGTGTAAGGTAGCCTTGATTACTGCAAGACATGTCCTTCTGCCTGCTGGTGCAATTAGAACCGAGATTCACGGCTGGGTAAATTTGGCCTTTTCTGTCAGCGCCTGTGATTTGTACTTGTCATAGATTCCACTCTTTGTGATATCCTGGTCCCGTGAAAAGGCACAGCCTGTAGCATTTAGAGAAACAAATTAGAACCTGTGTTTCCCACATGTGAAAAAACCCACAGAATAATCCAGGTATTGCTTTTTCTGTGCAGGGGATGGGGAAATGGCCGTACAAACTGCAAGTCTTAACTCTTAGAAATCTCCTTTTTGCACATGGGCAGTATGAAGGCACAGAATTTAGCTGGGGCATTCCCTGCCTCATTTTGCCCTTCCCAGCTCTTGTCCTGGAAGACAAGACACTGTGTTTCAGACACTGTGGCAGCAAATACATTGAGAGCGATTCAGTAGATGGATAGTAAGGCAGTAACCAAATTGCCGCAGTAACATGTATACTATTTTCAAAGCACTCTGAATGGTCTATTAGATGTAAAATTGGATTAGAGAGAGCAATTAAAATGGTAAACCTGTAAGGAAGAGCTGTATATTGTTGTTTTCAAACTTGAATTGACCACTTGAACAGTGTGTGTTGGCCACATATCTCACCTTTTATTGAACCGAGAGGAATTTTAAAATATTTCATTAGCATTAAACCTGATAGATTCTTTCCATTAAGCAAGGTGAAGCAAGTATAATGCAACATAGCTGGTAGCATTATAGTGGTATGAATGCTAAAATATGTAAGATGCTTCAGCTGGGGGCCCATTGTGCCCAGTATTCATATTTTGGAAAGGTTTGGAAGCTTCTCATTAAAGATAATGAGTGTTGCCAGGTGTCCAGCAGCTTATGAAATGAAGGACTGAGTCCAAATTATTTAGGTATACCTTGTAAATAGATTTCTGTTGTCTTTGCAACATATTTCCAGTAAATAAACTAATACTGGTTAACCAGACCTCTGATACTATGAGCCATATATTTGAATAAACTCAGATGTTTGGAATAATATATTAAAAGTGACTATATTTACTCTGAATATATTATAATTTATATAGGGTAGAGTTAAGATCTTTCAAAGTTTACTGGATGAAAACAACTTTTATCTCACTATTAATGGCTCTTAAACATAAATTCATCTGAACATTTAATCTAGATTAGCTGTCAATTGAAGTGATTACATGGCTTATTTTTTTTTTCTTTCAACTGGACCACGCATTTCCCAGCAGCTTAGTTTGCTGATGGTTGATTTGTGGTGATACAGATCATATACAAGCTGGCTTGTTGTTTTTAATGAACTGGATGTGTTGTATAATGGAATTGCTAGGTTTGTGTTAAATTGCAGCATTGGGACTCATTATTGTGAGATGTTATCTGCTTTGAACTGGCTTATTTTATCACAAAGAAAGAAATTGAATTTGCTTAAGATGGCAAATGCAGCAATGGGTTTGGTTGGTGAGTGTTTTGGGGCACCCTGTTGAGCTGATATGTGCTTTATCTGATCTAATTCAGGTTCTGCCCAGAAGATGCATACACCCACACATATGTCGGAGTCCATATAAAAAAGCCTAAGGCAAACAACAAGCCCAATGTATTGCTGAATGGTTAAATGCTGCTCCTTAGCCATTGAGGTTTGACCATTTCAACTGTAAATTCGTGGGATCTTTTCCTTAGGGCATTTTTGATCCAATTTTCTCTAATGTGCAGAAGCTAATGACGCATTTCTTCCTGCACATATTTAGCTTTTGCATGCAAATATTTCAGCACATGCACAGAGGCAGTTTTCAGGCATTGAAGTTTAAATGTGTGCAGCAGGATACACTGTGTAAGAGCCAAAAAATTTATGTTTCCTTTGACAATTGCAGGTTTGGAAGATGAAGCCTCCGTGTGCCATTGTTGGCATTTCTTTTCCTTTGCAAAACATGTTGAGCTATCAGCCTAATGTGATGATGATATATAGGAAAATTAAATAATTTTGTTTACTGAAGTAATTTTAGCTACTCTGCAAAACAATATATAAAAACACTGATTTGCATTGACAGAAAACAGACATATTGCAGAAAACATAGACATATGATAGCACTTCAACAGTTTAAATCAATGAAAAAGGGGTTCAATTCACAGATGATTTTAAGAAAATGATGAAGGAATGCAAATTGGTTATAAACTGATCTGGCACAGGCTTTCATTTGGCTTCTTCTTAACTGCCTGTTACAGCAGTGCCAGCTTCCATAGCTGTGTTGGGCATATGATATGTTGACATATAATAAATACGTTATCTATGAACAAATTCTGCAGTGATCCAAACTAGTAAGAAAGTCACTGAGATGTGTTTGCCACCACTCTCAGCCTCTAACGGAGACTAAAGCAGAGCAAGGGGTAGTACCTGAAAGGTAGAAAAGTGTTCAGCAAAGCAGAGGAAACAGATTTTCCCCACCAGTACAGCATCCCACCTCCACTGGCACCAGCTTACACTAAGTGTTGCTCAGGTGTGGAGTGCATTGCTCTGATGCTTCCCACAAGCAAGTTCAGACTGTTAAGGACAGGAACTCAGAGTCCTTTGGAAGCCAGAGAACAGGGAGCCTGCACAGAGAAAGCGCCGGGATCTGAGAAGCCCGGAGCCAGCAGCATCCATAAGCCAGGAGCAGAGCCTGCCCCGCTCCTCACCCTGGCTTTGGCCTCCGAGTCACAAGGCAGAAAAATGACCCCAGGGAAGTCCTGGGGGTTTTGTTGTGCTGCAAAGGCAGCTGTTCCCGGAGCTCACATGTGGGTAGGAATCCAGCCAAGGGACAACAGCCTTCCCAGCGAACTTTGGTACTTCCACGTTCATTCCTGGACATCAGAGCCAGTTTATTCCCCGGTTCTTCATCACACCAGGTGGGACACAAGCACTTTGCAGTGATGTCTGCACTGTGTAAGGCCTGATGGTGTTCCATGGCCCACTCAGTGCTGTGCAGACACATCTATCCAGAGCACACGCCCTGGCTTCTGGGAGCACTGCCATGGCAATTTCAATTTTTTGTGTAGAGGTGTTCGAATCACTGCAGTTATAGTCAGAGTTTAACGATAAATGAGGGGGCTTTTGATGGCTGTGGGGAGTCAGATGTAAAATATCACATTAAAAGTTGTTCTCTGCAATGCAGCAGAACTACCCTCCCTCCAAAAGAAAGCCAATGAGCAACAATAAATATTTTTCTTTCAGAGTGGGCTTAGTAAGTCATTTTAAGTGATTCTTCTCAACTCTCTATGATCTAACATCACATGCTGTAGAGGTAGAAGAAATGATAGCTATTTGTACTTTGCATTAATGTTTAGGGTGGATTGTAATGACAAAGCAGATATTGAACTCTGCAGTTAATTTGCTTCTGTTGAAATAACCTTTAAATTATTCTTCCCTTAAACAGATGGTTTTTTGCATACTGATGAGTTCTCTGTCCCATTCCTACCCAGTATGCTGCATTATGTCCTTTCTTTCTTCATCTTGGCCATCATTATTTAGTAGATGGCATAGTATATACCATAGAACATGGGTTTTTCCCTCACTTTGCTGCCCTGGCTTTAGAAAGTTTCATTTTTTTTGCATGACCTTGGTTCTGGAGGCCTTGATTTACATTACATTAACAGCTTTATGGAGTCACTTTATAGTTTGCTCTATTGCAGAAAAACAGAACAGTTTTACGGATAGAATTTACTGTTCATTTTTTCTCAATTGTTTTTGGCATATGCTCATGTTTTGGCTTTTACATCACTGTTGCTAGTAATTACCTTGCTTCCATTATTTGTCTTTAATAGAGGATAAATGAGTGTGTGGTATTTTCCTTTAGTAGAGCCTGAGTGTATTGGAGATATCTCTTATGATGGGGAGAATACTGCAGGCATGATTAATGGCATCATCATTGTAACATAATTTAGTTAGAAGGACTTATACAACTGATAAAGTGTCATGCACTTCCACTAAACTGCAATCTAAGTGAACTGTATTTCAGGTTTTTATATCCTCATTTCTGTCTTCTGTAAAGATATTACTGTAAGATTCATACAAGCATCTTTATAGTCTCATGGTGTAAGCAGTGAAAGTTCAATCAGTTCTTCTTGCAGGAAACATAGTTTCTATAAAAAATGAGTAGTTATAATTCTGAAAAAGGCATAAATTAGTTCACTGGATACATTCATTGCAGACTGAAGTTGTAACTAGATGAGGTCTTTTATAGAATAAAGAGAAATTTAGTTTAAAATAAAGAAACAGGTCCTTGAAAGATGAGAGAGAAATTAGGTATTTACAGCAGACAGTGCCTACAAAAACTTGCATTGTAAGAACTCCACGGAGCACTCATATATAAATTAACCTGAGAAAATCAATATATAAGTCAGATACTAATAAAGAACCTCTTCTTAGTAATTAACATCTCTGTCTTCATCTGCTTAATCCAGCTCCTTGGGCCAATTGAAATATTGCATTTTAATTTCACCTCTGTGTGGTTCTGTATGAAATTATCAAATTTTTATGAAATCTTTTCAAAAGTTATTCACACATAAAGAAGGTTTTTCTTGGTTTTCACTGATCACTATTTTTTTTTTTGTGGTGGAGCACTTTGTTTAGCTAAACTTCCCACTTGAGCCTTGCATTTTGAAAGAGGTTTGTGTTTTTATGCTTAAACCTGCATATCTTTGGAGCTCAGGCTTTCAGCAGCTTGAATATGTCTCTGCTGACCATTCCCAGCAGGTGAACACGCCGGCACTGAG
Organism: Cephalopterus ornatus; assembly: GCA_013396775.1. Taxonomy (NCBI): domain Eukaryota; kingdom Metazoa; phylum Chordata; class Aves; order Passeriformes; family Cotingidae; genus Cephalopterus; species Cephalopterus ornatus. Next base: position 658,111 of record VZRE01001354.1, read on the forward strand.
CCCTGCTCTGCACAGTGGCATCATCTCTTCCACCAGCAAAAGAAAGCAAAACTCCACACCGGAGTCCATTTCCAGCTCTCAGGAACACAAGATGAGCCCAGCACTGCTTTTCTCCATCTCCATCGGCTGCCACTTCTTATTTTCTTATCACCCCATTCTCTGTTTTGTCTAACTTAGATCGTTTCCCCTTTGATGATATCAGGCTGCTGCTTTGCCCTGCCTGGTATAGAGTCTGCTTGTTGGGACTAAAATCACGCATCTTTTCGAGCAGCTCTGTAATCCTAAAATTACAAAGCACACATCCCAGTCAGAGCAGTGGATCACTTTTTGGGAGTCATGAATACAATCTCCAGTTCTTCACTGAGCTGGATATCTGCATTATTTTCTCTTTCCTTGTCTGTTCATGATCTGCTGTATTTGCAGACACTGACATTCCAGATGGAGTTATTTTGCCCCGTGTGTAGCGTGAAGAGGCCTCAGTCTTTGTGACAGACTCTATGGGCAGCAAAAATAGAATAATAAATAGAGTCTCCACTAAATTATTGATTATCATTACAGATTCTCATCTGGGCACTTCAAGCAGGGTGCCTGTCCAGATATATTTACTGTGCATATTAATTAGGGAAGGATGAACAAAAATGAAAAACAAAAGATCCATCACTTCTGGTTTTTTAACTCAACTTTTATCTGGTTTGGTTCAGCTGGATAAACAGACAGCTGCCTTAATTCCCTGTCCTGACCTCTAAACAGGAGGCTCTTGTTACACACATCTGGCTCCGCACTTCAGCCCAGCAGAGCTGCAGAGGGAGAAACAGTGATGCTTCACCTGCTTTTGCTGCTGCTTGTACACCTTGGGCAGTTTCCCTGGCTTTGTGCTGAGTCCTTCTACTCTTTTATTTCCTGCATTACCAAAGTGCAGAACAGAGAAGCAGCTGGTTGGTAAGTACTTAGCTTTGACTTAGCACACTGATTCACAGAAGCAGTGCTGTGTAGACCCAAATACTCATGTAGCATATTCTGTGGTTATTTTTGTACAGAAGCAGCTCTGTAAAAGCTATGGTTCACACTATTCAAGCCATGGTTCATACTATTTCATCAGCCTTCTACTGAAAAATTGAATGGGCTTAAAATTAAGATCCCCTTACATAATGGAAGTCATAATGAAGGGTACGGTTCATAAATTTCAATTGTTAAATTGTCTCAGTGGGAAAGGTGACTTGCCATTCCCATATTTTAAGGATTTAAAATCCACATTCAACAGTAATGGTAAGGAGTTTAATTATCAGCTTATATTAAGACTTGAATATGAGAGGCATTTCAACTGTTCTCTATGCGAGCCATAAGCTTTTGACTGCAGATTTTTCTTACCTCCCAAGACCCAGATTCTAAAGGTATTTTTATTGGGTTTGTAAAAATTACATCATAGGGATGAATTTAGTCTAAAAAATAATATAAAAAAAGAAGAAGAGAAACCCAATTAAATATTTCTTTTAATATTCACATTTACAGAAAATATTTTCCAGGACCACAATACATGTAAGGCCTTTTGAGAGTATTTAAGGAGGCCACCTAATGGCTATTTGGCTAAAAATAGTGCTAAGAAAAGGGGAACTTGTGCCTTTCCACTCCAACGTTTTGTGGTGCCCCGGAGCTCAGTGTGTTAAGGATGGAAACATCCATAATGGAGCGAATGTTGCACTTTCCTGTTACTCAACACAAGGTTGTTGTAGTTTGTATTTATCTGTGCTGTCTAAGTTTGAAAGTCCTTCTACCATTAAAAAAAATCCCTGTACGGCCCTTCCACTTTGGGGGATGGAATCTGTGGGTTTCCCTAGGTTTGGAAAGCACCGATCACTTTGGGGGTGCTATTGTAATATAAATAAATAGCAATGACAATAACAATAGTGTAACGTTGCAGAAAGCGATATTGTGTTTGTAACCACTGCTGAAACAGAAGTGGTGAATGATGACCATGTTTAGCCAGACTGCTGATGCAGGAATACAGAAACTGGAAAGATATCAACCAGACTGATTTAAGACTTGGAGAGAATACCGAGCTGCTAGATTGATAGCACAGAAAGGAATCTTTTGGTTGAGGTCCATGGCCTGCATCAGAGCTTTTGGGATTGATAGCACGCAGCGCTATCAATCTCACAGCAGCAAATGGGATGACTATTCTCCATGAAGAATGGGCCATATTAAATACCCTGACATCCACTAGATTGAGAACTGCAAAATGAGTAAGGAAGAGTACATGTTTGTGGAGATAATACAGTGCTGATTCTTTGTGCTGTTTATTTTGCTACAAAAAACAGCCTCACTGGCTATTTGGAGCTCAGCCCCTGGGAAGCTGAAAGTCATTCTGGAAATAATGATAAGTGTAAAAATACACAGAAGGTAGGGAATATGTAAGGGAGAGTGACTTCTTAAAATTCTAGGCCAGGCTGGATGGGGCTTTGAGAAACCTTGTTTAGAGGAAGGAGTGCCTGTCCATGGCAAGGGGATTGGAAAAAGAGAGTGTTTAAGGTCCCTTCTAGCCCAAACCATTCTAGGATTGCATGATTCTATGAAAATTAAAGTGCAAAAAATAAGCAAAAAATATCTTATTGTGATCTGTTTACTATTTTTGATTTGTGGTTCATTGAATATTTTGTATATTACATCCTGGCCATTTTCATGCTGAATCCTGTGTTCATAAACTGGTGAAAAAAAAATTTCTTTCCTGCATTGTATGCTTTCATTGTCCTTGATATGAAGCTTGTGAAACTGAAAGCTTTAGGTAAACATGTCTTGCTTCAGGTCTATGGAATTTTCTTCATGAATTGGCTAGCATTTATTATTTAATATTTTTATTTAATACAACCATATATCCTCCTTCAAGAATGCCATCCTATATAATATTATTCCATCAGGAAAGTATAATTTACTCACTTTAGCATTCCGAGGGATGTGGAAAACACTTTTTCCCCCTGTGTGGACACAGTTCCCTTAGCAAACGTTGCTGCTCACAACACTAGCAGATGCATTGCTAAGTGAACATAACTCTCTTGCGTGAAATGATGTGAATGGTAACAATCCACAGACAAAGCCATTAAAGGACGCAGTGCAAGCACCAAAAAACTGTTGTTGCCTTCCAACAGAGAGAAATCCATGAATAGTAAAGGATCACCTCTGAAATTTGGAGGTTATTTGCTCCTCTAAGTCCTTACAATTTTCTGAAGTGTTTAGATGTTCAGCGTAAAATTAGGGAAGTAGTATCAAACCTTTGTCAAACAAAATGATTCTTTAAAATGTTTGCTCAGAAGTCTGTGAAAAAATTACATACTTTTACCTAAATTTATCTTCTGTAGGATCTCTGAAGACAAATGGAAATGTTTTAGAGAGAGCAAGAAATAGCCAATTGTACTTGCTGGGGGGAATTTCCAACTTTGAATAATTTGTTGCCAGATTTTAATGTTCACATCTGACATTGTTTCTTCCCACCCCCCATCTTTATGCTCTAGCTTTTTTCACTTGTTTCTAGTAATTTCCTAAAGTCTTACTTTAGAAGGCTACAGAACTGCTTATATTATAGATTTACTGGCTTGACCTTGTAGGCATGACTCTTCTCCTAAACTCTTTTGGAAGATAAGAGGGATTTACAATATGATGCACCTGAATCAAGGAAAGTTCTAGTTTCCAGTGATTCAGGGACAAAAATATAAATACGGTCTTTACAGGCTATCTCTTTTGTTTGAGAAGTCAGGATTTCCAGTATGATTCATAAGCATTCTTGGATCATGCTAAATAAATAGGTTTATTATTGAGGCTTACTGCATTACATAGAAGGAGTTTTGGTTGGAAATGCATTCTAAAACATGTCCCATTTTAAATGTTTTGCAACCTTTGAATGACTGTTATGGGCTTGCTGACAGCTAGATGTGTTTTTAAGCATGCCCACGTCCATGAAGTAGTCATGTCTCTCTCAGGGAAAGTTCCTGGGAGTGGATGACTGCTGGTCTAAGAGTTCAATAAGAAAAATAAGCTGTTGGTCTCCTGGTCATTAAGGAGGTAATTATATTTAGATTCTTAGAAGACTTTTCATGGTAGTCCAAAGGGATTTTGAAGTCAAAGGTGAAAACTAAGGACAGTTAAAGTAGTTGCAGTCCTTGTGTGCCACAAACTCAGGCTTTAGGAAGAAAGTTGGAGCGAGGCTTATGCCAAAACACAAATGTTGCATTACTGTCAGACTCTGACAGATTGAAATAATAGTCCTGTGAAAAGGAAGGATGCAGCTGGTATCAGCAGAATGTGCCCCTTAATATACACTGAATCTGCAAGTAGTAACACAAACATCCACTGAGAGCAAAAAGGAAATGTCCCCCGTGTGCAGCACAGCTCATTTGGGAAGACATCAACGTGATAGGACCTACCAATGACAAATGAAATTCGGTCCAGGTAAATGAGTAAACAATACAAACAAAAGTCATCCATAAACTGGGAAATGAGCTGATATCTAGACAAATATAGCAATCTGGGTGTTTCTGTATTAAAATAATCCCTAAAGTATTCATCCCAATGTGTACTGGCAATGAAAAACAAATCAAGTAGTGGAGTGAATTGAATTAGCAGTCCTATGCACTATAAATCAAAAGCAGATCCAAGCATTTTTATTGCTCCATATGGCAGAGTTGGCCATTGTCTAGAGTACTGTTTATAACACTATTCACATCAAAGCTGGAAAGTTAAAATTGCTGGAGCAGGTGGATCCAAAACAACCCAGAACAAGAAAACTGCTAATCTAATCATTAACAAAGAAAAATAGAAAAACATTCCAGTTAAGAACAGCTGAAGGAAAAAGAACAATCAAATTAATTCTAGGATCTTCTGGTAAGTGAAGGAATTTTGTGATCGAAAATCGAGGAGAAAAATGGAAAACTAAGAGGATGTTTAGACAAAATTCGACATTAAAAAAAATACACATTTAATGATATGCATTATCCCAGCCAGTGGTAAGCTAATGGAAGTGGCATTACCTGGAGTCCTCATGCATGCCCAAATCATGTCAAATGGGGGGATGCTTATTGGATCAGCAAGTGAACTGGGTGCTAGGCAGCAATAGATGAGTACAGTGTTGACTCCAACATCAGTGTTATTAGAGAGCTGATACTCTTCAGATCACAATCACCAACAGTGACACTGCAAGAGTTATGAATAAATGAAATTAGAACAGGGTAATTTGTGAAATTAATGCTGATTATGTCTTTAATATAAAATTGTACTTCTATCTCTTGGGTTTCTTCACAGCATTACCCAACTTCACACCATGTTTGCACAGCCCTAGAAACTGGAGGTGGTTGAACTTGGTGGTGGGTGTTAAGGTGGATCTGCTGCCTGCTGCAGCTTTCTTTGCTTAATAATTCTGGAGGTCACCGGTCTGATAATAAAAAAGAGGGCAATGTAGATTTCAGTAAATTGCTGAAAAGGCCAAAACAGAAAGGGTTAAGGGCAAAGTAAGTCAGTCTGCTAAATATCACCTGGTAGGGACAGACCCGAGTAGGTGCTGCAGTGGCTAATTGCAGCTGTCAAGCCAGCTAGAGGTCTGAGGCTGTACACAGAAGAGTGGCTTAAAATCACAGAATATGCAGAGTTGGAAGAGATCCACAAGGATCCTCTAGTCCAACTCCTGACCCTGCACAGGACTATCCCCAAGAGTCACATGCTGTGCCTGAGAGTAAAATCCAAACAGTCCTTGAGCTCTGTCAGCCTTGATGCTGTGACCACTGCACTGGGGAGCCTGTTCAGTGCCCAACCATCCTCTGGGGAGAGAATTTTTTTCTAATATCCAACCTAAACCTCCCCTGACACAGCTCCATCCAGTGCCTCAGGTTGTGTCACTGGTCACCACAGAGAAGAGATCATTGCATGCCCCTCCTCTTCCCCTCCTGAGGAAGCTATAACTGCAATGAGATCTCCCCCGTCTCCTCTTCTTCAGGCTGAACAGACCAAGTGCCCTCAGCTGCTCCTCATTCCCCTCAAGAAATGAGCTGATGGTCCCTCAGAAGGTCAATTAGGTACAATAAGACCCTGCCAGTACCACCATCAAGCTTTGTTATCCCATGGTGCTCTTGTGAGAGTGGGGGGAGCTGAGCAGGAATGAGGGTAAGGCTATGGAGGGATGGGGAAGGTGCTATGGTGTGGTTGCTCTGCAGTGGGCTTTGCTAAACCTATCTCACAGGCACAGCCACCATCTCAGCATAGCAAACACTGCAGAGAACTTTCAGACCCATCCACCTCTCTAGTTTTAGACTGGCAGGTGGCATCTTTCTTAAAAGAGTCTTCAGGCATCTGCTGTTTTGGTTTCTTTCTGGTTCAGCTTTGTGCCCAAGGGAGCGGTAGCTGATACAGTTTGCTGATTGCAACTTGCCTCAGGACTGCTGAGTTTGCCTTTTTGAAGTTATAACCTCAGATTTAGGAAGTTGTGGACTAAAATAGCTCATCAAAATATGCAGATGGGAAAGAGATTACCCTCCCTTCCTGCTGCATGGAATGAATTGAAATTTGTCTCCAGTTATTGAGTTTTCTTTTTTATGGAAGCATTTGGCTTATATATGTCTGTTAGAACTAGAATGAATTTTAAACATGTTTCCACTGAGCATAATTAAACATATTAGAGCCTCAATGAATTGTATTGTCCTATGCCAAATGAAAGACTGCAAGGAATAAAAGGAATTAAAATGAATGTCAGAGTGAAATGAAGTTAACATCGAACACCTCCATTAAGATCAATAAAAAACTTGTTGTTGTTCAGTGTATTTAACAAGGTTCTGGAGATGTAAAATGAGGTGTCTCATTGGTTAAAATTAAAACATTGAAATGCTGCTAGGAGATCAAAGGTAATATAGCTACCTGAGAATATATCACAATTCTAGCAGCAGCCTGATAATTAAACGTTTGTCTCAAGTGTGAAACATCTTGCATGTAGTAGGATACTGGAATTTGTGTAGGTGAAATGATAAATGGAATCAGATATTTTAATTCTTTATTTTTAGACAATTTGGTAAAGAAACCAACATTAAAGCTCAATTTAGTGTATTGCTTTTTGTTCCCCAATCTAATATCTGTTGGTTTTTGCATCAATAAACACATTAATCAGAAGCTGAAAAATAGAAAACATTAGTCAATGATCCAATAAAATCCTATAATATGATGCTAGTAATGAAAAAAAATTGACAGATTAATGAAAACAGTGATAACCGATAGAAAATGTAGCCTTCCAGTACACTGCTTATGGTGTTTGAATGAGTTTCAGAATTTAAGCATGAAAAATTATTCTAACCTATCCTATTCCTAAGGGTCCTCTGGATCTCTTACCATATAAACTTATAGCACAGTATTTAAATATTGAATGGTTTTATGCTTTTTTTTCCCTGACATAAGGGGGAACCCCTGAGTAAAACAATACACCATACATCTGGGAGAAGTATGTGAATTTTTCTCCACTTGTGTTGAAGATTCCAGGGATTCTTTTGCAACGCAACAGAACCCAAGTTATCATATTAAATGCTATTTCTCATTGTAAAGGTGTTACTGTCCTCTTCTGCGTCCTCCCACGTTGGACTGGCTTTATTTTGCTGCCTATTCTCCTTATTTATTTTAATTCCACATAAAATCAAAAGGTGTTAACAGGAGTTTTTAATTTTGTGGGGTGATTTGCCAAACTCTTTTTTTTTTTTTCCTAAACTGCATCAAGTTTTAATGAAAATGGAACTGCAACCAAGAAAGCAGAATGCTTCTGATTTAAAACAAATGAAACTAGTACATGCTTTGCTTTACTCCATCGGAAAGCCCTTGATCATAACTGCAGGTTGTCAAGCTGTGCAACAGGCTTGGAAGTTTCTGTACTGGAATGTAGGTTTCCTTAGACTTGCATCTAGGCAGTTTTTCATGTGTCTACCTGTCTGTTGTCAGACAATGATATTTTGGTTTAATCCTCTGGGAAAAAGAAAAAAAAAAAAACAAAACCAAAACAACCTGTTTCAGTCCTACTGTTTCAGCGCACACCTGTTAACAAACGTGTGGATGTGTTTTCCGACCAAAGCTGACAAAAAAGTTGGCGATTGCTTGTAGATTTTTTGTGATAATAGATGGGTAAGAAAAGAAGGGAGACCCACTCATTTTGCAAAGGACATTGAAATGCTTGCACAGATCATACAGCTGTCCTAGTTACAAGAAGACTTTTGGAGTAAATCTGAAATAAAAATGCACGCACAGCCAGGCTTTGTTAGTTCTGGTGACAACGACTCATTTTGTGTACACGGAGTATTATATCAGCTTTTTCTTTGCATTTATCTCTATGCACATCTAACAATATGCAGTCTTTTTATATTCAAACAAACGAAAAAGACATCATGGTATGCCAGGCAGAATAAAATCTGCCCTGTAAGTACCGGAGTCATAAACTGAAACCTGTTTTCAATGTTTTGAGTTAAAATAACATCAAAACCCTCTTTAAATCACCTCGCTTTAAATGAAACCACCTCACTTTAAATGATTCTGATCCAGTTGCTTCTGCAAAATCTTGCACTTCCTCCCATTTAAGTAGATTATTTTAAATTATGACAAGTATTTGGTAAACATGAATTTTTAGACTACTAAAGCGTAAGATCTGGTGGATTTTGTCACCATCGTGTGTTCCCCTAAAATTATAATAATCCTGAAAAGCTGATGCAATGAATTTACGCTTCCTAGAAAAATCAAATGGAAAATTTTTACTGTTTTCAGTGTAAGTCCATTGACTCCCATGGATTTTCTGTTGATTTATGTGAGTATGAATGAAATCAGAAAGGGCCCAGTAGAATACGTTGTAGTTTACACAAAAAGGATTTATTGCGAGGACTCATCAAAAGAATTTTTCAGTGTAATTTATAGCCTGTTTACTGACTATAGTTGACCTTCAAAATTGCTATTAAATATTCACTCTAAGGACTACTCCGTATATTTAACTAAAACCTCGGTTTAGAAAGGTTGCCAGTGCATTTCTACCTAGTGTCTATGTTTTCCTCTCAGTTTCAATGTAAGATAAAAATTAATAGCTAGAAAAGACACATCTTTTCCCCTTGGAATTGACAAGAAGTCCAATAATTTTTTATTAATAGTCTTATTTTGTGACTCTAAATGTCCACCAGAATCAATGTGCTGGATTAGATAATATTTTATTCTTTCCTGTGTCCATGATGTGTCCTCATAATCATTGTGTCTGAGAACTTCTCCTCACTGCAATTATTAAAGTAGATAAGGTACTGTTGGTTTGTGTACCAGTTGTGTGTCTGAGGTCCTCACCTTCTTGGATGTACTGGTGTAGAATACCTTCCCTGCAATGTTATTAGGGAAAAAAGTTTCCTTTAACCATGTTCTAGCCAGAAAATGATACTGCTGTGCTTTTGTAGAGTAGAAACACCCTTTGAAACAATGCTAGGAGGTGTTAGCTAATCCTTTTCAATGATGCCTTTTTACAGCCTAATCGAGATAAACCCCAGGAGGGAAAGAGAGGTTTGCGAGATGGATCTGTGCCTCGTGTGGTTTTCCAAATGGATTAAAAGTCCATTTTATTAACTGAGTGCAGTGTAGTATGAAATAAACCTGAAAGCATATGGTTTTGCCCTGCCAGAGAGCCGTGAGTGGAAGCTCTGCTGTGATTTTCCCAGTCCCAACCTCCCTCTGCCAGGAAACTTCAACAGTGTTGGGCCGACATCCCGACCTCTCTGCTCCCGCTGTCCTGAGGCTGGTGGCAGTGAGCTGGACGGGACAGCGGTGCCCAACTGCCTGAGCCAACCTGGTTATCCAAGGCTGGGGAGGGTGTGGTTGGGAGTCCTTCGCTGGAGGTGGCACGTGGGTTTGGGGGAGCGTGAGGCTTTGGAGGCTGGCAGGGAAATGTCCCCTGGCAGTGCTTTGAGGGGACAGGATGAAAGGAGGTATTTATGGTCTGCATGGCAAGAGCCCACCCCAGGCTGTGCATGGGCACCATATTGTGTTGCTGGAATCACCTTGATGCCCAGCAAGGACAATCTGACCCCGCACATGCTGCCAAAGGGTTGGTTGGGCATGGTTTATATGCCTGTGGACGAAGAGATATGACATTCTCCATGTGCCACTTCCACACTGTGTGTAACATATAGCTGCAGCTGAGGTGCTTCTGTTTCAGGCATCATTTCCAGCTTGAGTGGCTTTTTTACAAGCTCACTTGGTTCTTTGTTGTTCTTCAGGTTCACCTCTGTGATCACTGTGGACAGTACTTAGGTGCGGTGCACCAGTTATCTGTAAATTAAATTTTATTAGGGGAAACTTGTCCTATGCTTTCTTCCCTGTTAATAGAATAGCTTCCTGTCTCTTGGGGAAAAAAAAAAAAAAAGGAGTTTGATCTCAAGAGATGCAAATGCATCTGCAAGATAAAAGTAAATTCTGTTTGAACTAGCAGGGTCCTGGGACAGTTTCTGGCACTCAGCCTTTCTTTTGAGCCTCTGCTCTATGTCCTGCAGCTGCCAGGGCCACAAGGGATAGGTTTTGCTTTCTATAAATTGAATTGCTGAAACATGGCTCCTACAAAAGCCAGCCAACACCATCTTCTACCCAGACCAGGGGAATGCTGGTGTGAATATCCATTCAAGTTCTTCAAAGCATTCTTGCCCATGCTGCAAACAGAGCCAAGGGTTTCCTCACATGCACCACATAAAATATCCCATGTAGTTCCCTGGATTTCTGTTGTATTTCTTAGTACTTCCACCAAAAGCTCAAAAAATATTCTAAATTAAGTCAGTTGCAGCTGCTCTGTCAGGAACTCACTAAGCACTGCAGCCACTGAAGCAATTAAAAAAATGGCACAGAAGGTAATTAAAAGCCTTACTGGCTCTTGCTATTAGACTGACATTTTAAATGCCTCTAGATGTTTTATTGTGCCAATAACCTATTTCCCTAGTCTTGAAGAGAAATACAACCGACATCAGTAATTTAGTAAAGTATTCTACAGGTATCATAATGTTCCAACTAGAAATCTATATTAAATCACTGTGGTTTTCCGTTCTGCACAGTCCTTGACGCTCAGCTTAATGAAACAGTGGTTATTCGTTAATGAGTATTAGATCTTAGTCTCTCATTCTCATTCCCTGTAGTGAGCTGTGTAATATTTGTATTACTTGTGCACGAAGAGCCACTTTCTGGTTATCATAAGCATGTGGGCTGGAGGAAGTCGGGCAGAGACTGTCCTTCTTGTGTACAACAGCAGAGCAGAAGTCCTGGTTTGTTGTATAGGGCAACGTGAGAGGCCTTTCTCTGCCCCAATGAGCTTTACTAATGACTAGTGCTGAACAGTATATGACTAGTTGCTGTCCACAAGGTCTGCAAGGACACAGCTGGGCTTCTCAGAGCTCCTCTATCCTCAAGTCCTGTGTTTGCAGGCAGGCTGATAGAAGGAGATTCCTCCCAGGGAACTGAGTCAGTCTCCACAGCTAGATAAGTCAGGCTGCCATAGTATAACCCTTCCCAAATCCCACGCGTGGCAGGATATTAGACAGTTTGCTAGCTTTCAATTTGAGGTCCAAGGAGAGACTTTAAAAGGATACAGAGAAAATATTTTATTACAACATTTTTCCTGATAGCCTCCAAAACCTTTCCAATGTGCCAATGAACCACCCTGATAGGAAGTTATAGGAAAACCATATGACAGAGGGCAAGATAACTGGAGGTTGCTTTATTTTTTTAATCTTGATTTATTTTGTAGATCCCACTGGAACATGAAATCAAGCCAGATTTCAAGTAAATTACACTTATCTGTAAAATATACAGAAGTAAGACTATAGCAAACAGCATTGCTATGGGTGTCATAATGCCTCAAAGTTTGACAGAAATTATTCTGATGTGTAAGCGCGAGGAGCAGCATTAATGTTAAGCTTTCAGCTTTTATTCCAATTTTTGTCTCCTGGGTCACCTTAATACTATGTAAACAGGGGTGCTTTGGAAGGGATTTCAGCAATAAACAAACCCACACATATTCCTGTGACTCGGGAGAAAGCCCACACAGGCTGGCTCACATTGACCTCTATAGTGTCTTTTGTTTCATATCCTGCTGATCAACACTACATGTCCCTACAGTTTGCATCAACAAGAATGTAAAATGGCAAAATTCTCTTGGCACTAATCTCCAAAGCCACGTCTAATTCTCTTTTTTAATGAGGCATTGAATTATTCCATACAGTGAGATGCCTGTCAGTTTGCAGCATAGTTCTGTGCGTGCTGTTATGCCACCAGAGATAAACAATCAGTAGGATTGATCAGGCAGGCAATCACTTAAACAAATCTGAGTAGGGAAAAAAATGCACATGCACTGCTCAGGATGAAATAGATATTTTGATAAAGTTGCATAATGAAAATACGTGATATGTGAATACAGTGAGTAGCAGTAACTAATTAATAGTGAGTTAGCTTTTGCATAAATGATTCATTTTCTAGACTTGCAATGGAAGGAAGGTCTAGGAACCAGAATGTGAAGATCCATGGTCAATTCCCCCATTTTGCCACAGTTTTAGACTGAAGTCATTTAGTTTCCCCTCTGTGTAGCAGCTCCACTCCTTCATTACAGAAGCAAAAAGACACACCAGCTTAGGGCAAGGGTGGCCCTTCTTTTCAAGGGGAAAAGGCAGATTGTAGGTGATGCACCTCTGTGAGAAACACGGGGCCAGCAGGTATGGTGCTGGCCGTCCTCTGCAAGGCTGGACATATGCGAGTGCAGCAAGGTGCAGATGGAAGCAAGAGACAGCAGAAACATCACTGCAGTTATGTGATAGTGTGGTTATGCAGTGTATTCATGGGAGGCATTTCAGGGGAAAATGGTGTCCATGCAGTGAGCAATCCCCAAAGACCCACCACAAACAACAATGCAACTGTATCTTCCTTATTTGTGCTGCTAAGCCATCCTGTCTATACTTGACACCATACCCATGAGCACCACAACAAAACAGTGAGTTTATCTGTGCCCCTAGGAAATGGTTCAAGCATTGCTCATGGTATCTGGATTGCTGTGTAAAAATCTTTTCCATGACCTCATAACATTAAGCCATTTGTGATTCAAGTGCTTTGATCGCTCAGATCTGCTCTGCTGTTCATTAAGTCAGTGGGTTTCTATTGAGTTTGAAGAGCAGCAATTAAACAAATCAGACATTTTATCAGCTGTTTTTGCTGCATCCTGGTTTAACTGTTGCTATTTAAGATCATGTGATGGATATATTGATTTCTGCATTTACCTACATCCCAGCCAACACATCATTTCCTTTGGATTTCTTTATATTCAAAGGAGTTCTCAGCTGCTTTACTGAATCTTCTTTTATGGAATCCTTTGTCACAAAAAATCTCATCACATATCAAAATTTCATTTAAAAAAAAAAATCCTTGTCCTCTACTTGGGTGAGAGTGTATTGTGTGTCTTTTAACAAGACAAAGAGGATTCCTTTCTGGCAAAACCCTGTGAAACTGGACTCTCATGCTCTGCTATCTTTGATTTAGAAGAGATCACTCTGAGAAACTCTGATTCTGTTTGAGCTTCATGCCATGACAGAATAGCACACCTGAAGCCACTCTCCAGCTGCCTGTAATGCGATTCTTGGTGCCAGAAGTTATCCCCCCTCAGCCTGTTGTCTGAGCTGCTCGTGGGATTCCTCCAAACGAATCACTTAGCATGGGCAGCTTCAGTAACGACAGGTTCTCACCAAGCAGGTGGGGCAGCACAGTGGGATCCAGCTGAGAACACGCGTCTGCAGCTTAAGGGAACGGGGTTTTACAGGCAGCAAAAAGCTCTGGAGCTCCAAAGCTTTTGAAACAGGCTTCTCTGTCTAATGTCAAAGTCTGATGTAAAGTCCGGTGCTCTAAAGCATAAAAACATTTTAATTAGGGAACATCTAGATGGTTAAGTTTAACTGAGTCGTAGTCTTAGAGGGTTTGGGTTGGAAACGTGGCTGTTTAGCTGGAATTGTAAAGTGGTGAGGTAATTCACTGGCGTGCAGTGTAATTTGTGATTAAGGTTATCTGCAGTATCTAACCTTTTAGTAAATGCCAGCTGCATAATGACTGTCAGTTTTCTCTCCTCAGGTATTACATTGCAGAAGGTTCTATCTGACCGTAAGAATCTGTTTAATAAGACCCTAATGGGAAATGACCAGTATCTGAGTATTACAGATTAAAAGTGACAATGGTAATTGACTGCAGAGGTATCTACATGAAGAGGGACCAGAAAAATCATTTAAGTCTAAATGAAATTGGACTGATTTGATATTTGAAAAAGCATTACATTCCTCTTGTGTTTGGCAGTGTGGATTAATTGCTCCTTGTGGCAGGCAGAACTAGTTCCTGTGTATCAATAGGCTGACACTGGGGGGGAGTGAAGAACATGAACTTGCGGGTTTTAGAAATACATTAGTTTATTAAAATTAGAAGTATATCGGAAGGTCTGTATTGTATGTAATTTTTGTGGTGAGGAATGAAATGATATTTTGTATATGCATTTTGCGATTGCTGATGAAACAAATGGGGTGCACAACCACATTTCTGTTCTGAGGATGCAAATTTAATTACCTTTTTTTTTAGCTTTTCAAAAAGCATTTTGCAAATAGATAGAACTAGGAAATAGAAAATCAGTTTTATTTTATGAGGAGAAATTGGTAGGAATCATTATAGGAAAATGATCATATGTGGCATATGCTTATCTCAAAAATGACAAAATCATTAGGTATCAGGTAAATGTGGGTGCTTAATTTCTGTATAGTTTGCTGTGCACTAATCTACTTTCAATCAAAGAGGGTACATTACAAACTAATTTTTCTATATGATTTTTACAGGTCTAAGAAGGGAATCCAACACAGAGCATTGATTCCAAATAACATGTTATGTGCACAGAAAATGCAGCATTTTCATATGTAGATATACAAAAAGTTTTTGGAAAATAAACATTAGACATCCTTATAGTCCCAAGAGACTGAGAAAAATTCCCTCTAGCATGGCTTTATGTGCTTCAGAATAGAATGGGAAAGTAGTTGTAAAGATAAAGAAAAGACTTAGGGGTTCAATACATGCTGCCACTGCCCCTCCCCAAAAATCTAATCAAGTTAAATATTTTGTGTATTAAAGCAACATGTGAGCCACCTTCATAGATCTTATTTTATTTTATATGAAGATCAGTGTTTTGGATCTCTTGTTGTTTTTAAAACCTACAAGAAAGCAGGGAAAACTGCCCATGAATTCAATACAGAATTCAGAGAGTTAATACAGAAAACAGTTAAGTATGTGCTTAAATTCAGTATGTGAGCAATTCTGTTGAAGTTGGAGGAACATGTGGCATGGTTCAAACTTAATGAATCCATAAGTCTTTGCAAAATCATCTGCTTAGTGTCTCTGGTGGAAGATAAAGAAGGAGAGAAGCATGGTAATTTTACAGGAATAGGCACTGAAACACGCTCTGCTTTTCACTGACCCTGTTGTATGCCCAGTTTATACCTCAGAATGTATGCAATGTGCTCTGTGGGACATTGTGCCAATGCTAGGAAGGAAATAGAGATGGGAAACAAACAAACATAATAATCCTAAATCCTCTGAAATACAGTGATGGAGTTGTTGCACAATTTTCAGATTAAAGTTCAGGTAATTTATTTTTAGGGTAAAATTTTTTGTGTTCTGCTTGTATAATGCATAGGATTAAGGCAAAATGGAGGCTGTTTTTAGAGTTCAGAATACAGGTTATATTCACTTTTATACAAGAATTGATAGACCATTCATATAGGTGCTGCAATGCAAAATAATCATCCACAACTACTTACACAGCATGGAGCTGGGAAACATATCAAAATAATCAGCATGAAAGTGAACCATAGAATGTGCTGAACGTAAATATATGGCCTAATTCTCCCTTTGTGTCAGTTTTAGGCCAATATAGCTGTTGCAATATAAATAAAAACACAGCGGTAATTTCAGTGATTTCAGAGCAGCTGGTCCTTAGATAAGTGAAAATGTTTAGGCTTTCATTTTGTGGTCTTTAGCTTGAAATAAAATGCCCAGTGTTTTTCTTGACTTTGATTTTTCACAATTAAAAATTAATCAGAAAGGTAAAAAGTATGTGAATATTTATATAAACACTGCAACTTTGCTTAAATTTGATCATAATAGCCTTTGAGGTCTTTCTACTCCACAAACTCAAAGCTTCTTGAAACTGGTCTGCATAACTCATTTAAATACAGATATCATATAGCTGCATATTTGTATTTCTTATTCAACATCCATATTTGAAGCCATATCTTTGCATTCAGCTCACTGGTAACTTGGCTTAGCACTCCTGCAGTTTAAATACCAAACCTCAGTGTCTGGCTCCTCATGAGTAATCTGTGAACTGCCACTTGCTCGTTCCTGATTTGGGGAGGGATATTTTTGAAACCCAGCTGGGTTAACGAGTGATGGAATTGATTCATACATGTTCTGCAAAGGTCAAAATTGACCAAGTTTTATTACAGAGCAACATGCTGATTCACCAGTGGATAACTTGGTGAATAAAGTCATTTGGGTTTCTCTCTGCAAGCGCTCTGTGGCTCTTATACAGTTTCTTTACCCTTTCCTTAAATCCTGGCTTGTCTGGGGATGAAACCAGAAATGGTGTTTCTTACATTTTACAGTGAGCAGTAGCATGCAGAGGTTCTGCAAGACAATTTTGAGGCCCTCATCTTTATGCTCTGATTAACTGGGTCAGCTTTAGGACCAGTTTATCTCAAAACAAGCATTTCCCCTGTTGCCTGAGCTCACCTGCTCTTTGCTGGACTCGGTGTTGCACCTCTCCCACACCCGGACATCAGCCAGGCAAGTCTGCTCCCCTCCCTGCCAACTATACCCAGGTAATCCCAAAGCTAAATCCTGGAGGTGACCTCTTTCTCTGCCTCAGTTTAAAGCAGAGAGAAGTGGTTGTTGCAGGTCTTTTTATGCTTCTATGTTGGCATGAGATGTAACTGTAAACAGAAACAGGAATACATCAGCACAAAAGGGAGATCCATGTGGAAATGCAAGACATGGTTCCTCAAGTTGTATTTATTAAGCGTTGTAGGGATTTTTAAAAAATGTCAGAGAAAAATCTTGAAATATTTTACTTTCAAGAACTTTAGCAATTTTTAAAAGTAATCTCTTAAAATAAATGTAAATCAGAGATGATATTTTATATTTGTCCCACGTAGTGGAAAGGGACAAATCCATCCAAGAGGAAGATGAATACAAAGGTAAGAGAGGTTATTTTTCCTGAAGATAGCAACTATGGAGAGGAAATTGTGTCTGCACAGATTTGCACAAATAGTTCCAGCAGAGAGCATGCAGATAAATACTTTTTTGTACTACAAAACACAACCAAAAATAGTTCTTGTATTTTTCTCCTTCTTCATCTTACTTAGTTTATAAAAGGAAAATGCACATATCCATTAAAAATTATCATCTACTTTTTATGTTTTTAAACATCAGTATTGTGCTAGAATAATTTTTAACCTAACTGTAGAATCCATCACTGTCGATAGATATAAGAATGGCTTCAATTTGTTTTTTTCTTTCCAACAATGACATGTAAAGAAGAGCCATTTTATAAAATTCTAAACTTTCACAAAGGTAAGAAATGGCAAAATAATAACAACATTTGTCTTCTGTCAAGAAATATTGACATGGTATTACTACAGCAAAATTGGTTTGTGTTGTGAAGTGTGTCTCATAGATAAATCAGATTTGAGACTTTTTTAAGCTAACTAAACTGTACTTTGGTACTGATATATATAAGAATATCAAGACACACGATACTGAGGAGTCTTTTTCTTTTTTTTTTTTTAAACAAAGCAGGATAAGAGCACTGCAGTTCGAAAGAAACCGTTTCCTTCTCTTTATCTGCCTTCTCTTGTTTCACACTTCACTCCAATGTGATTCGATGTGTCAGTAAGTGGGCAGTGCATGGCTCAGCCTCAGATATGAACAAGCAGAGGGGAGGTATATACAGATTTATGGAAAGATGCCCTTTCCTTGTCAGATGAAACAGATATCATTCCAGCATTCCAGTATAAATACATTTATATTTCCTCATATTTCATATATGCGTGAGACACAGGCAGCCAAAACAGCTTTAGAAACCTTTAAAGCATGTGGTGGTTAGCAGGCTGTGCTGAACACTTCAGCTGCAGTCATACAGCTTGGGGAAGGACTTGCAGAAGATTTGGGAAGTGCTGCTCCTTGTGGTCATGCTTTTCTGAGTTGTTAAGCTGACATCTGGCAGAGCATCTTCTTGCTCCAGGGCATCCTCCACGCCGTCAGAGGAGGTGCTGGGCCACTTTGTCAGATGCATGGCTTGAACCGGTTTCTTCATGCCTTGCTCTGCAGAACACCAATGGCTTTCCCCCACGAACTTGAGAGGAACAGCAGCAAACAATTAGCAGTTCTTCAGTCCTAGAAAATATCCATCTGCTCTTGGCACAACTGTTTGTCAACATATAAATAGCTCCACTGCCAGCAAATGGAGCAATTTTCTGCATCTGGCTCGTGCTTCCTCTCCTCCCTGTGCAAGTGGCATTTGCAGTTCAGTAAAGGAATTAATATATTCACAAAAACGTCAGTTCTTACCACGTTATTTTCAAAGCAAGGATTTCAGAAAATACATGGAAACATGGAGATCCCTGAAATTTTTTTTGTCTTGATTTTTTGGCACTGGAGTACACTTTCATACTCCAAGAGGGGTAAAGAACACATCTGAGGGTCTGTGTTTGATTTTGCATTGTGTAATTAGTTACCTGCTGGAGCTTCTCACAGCTTTTCCATTTGCTCCTATAAGGGCTAATCCTAACTAAGAAAGAAATGAGTCATTCTGTGACCAGCAGAACTTATGAAGCTTCGTTTCCTGCAGCTCCCTCCCATGTGGTTTCTCTAGTGCCTAATGGCTTGGCTGAGTTCACGCTGCAGGTTCTCCCACAGTAAGATACCCAGATTAGTTCCCTTTCATTTGACTTTCAATTTTCACAAAGCAAGTAGAAATTTACTTTAGAATTAACATAATGTGGAAATATGTTTCATTTCTTTTTTTTTTAAAAAAAAAAGGAAAGAAATCAAAACACTGGTGCTTTAAAGCAGCCACAAAACTGCATTTTACTTTTTCCCAATTAGCTGATGATCATAAGTGCTGTCAGCTGTGTAATGGACACAGCAGTAGTGCTTCCATATCTGGAGATGCCCTTGATCCCACCACTGGGCTTTCTAAAACACTGCAGTATTTTTGAGTATTTGGAAGAGGCAAATAACTCATAGTTTTCTCAAATATCAACAGATGCTGAGTGGGAAAACTGCTGCTTTCTCTAGAACAACCTTTGCTGTTTAGATGGCAGGTGATACATTTTCAGTGCTTGCTAAAGAGGATGCTTGGAATACTAAGCCAAGATATGGAAGCCATCACACCTGTGACAGGTAAGGCAGGCATCCAAACTAGATGCTCTCTGGGGCAAAGTTTGGGGTGGTCCAAGTTCTGTCAACAAAGACAGAGCTGGAAAGTGTATTTCCATTTGGCATCTCCAGAATTCTGTTTGCTTGCCTGAACATGTAAGTGAAATCTACTCTGAGTTTCTGCTGAACACTGGATCAATAAACCCTGCGGCTTATAATCTGATCAATATGCAACATGGTAAATGACTGGCAAGTCTGGTTTATTCAGTTCAGTGTTTTTTGCAGTTTTTGTGTCTTGGAAAGTTTAACCTGTGGGTTTTGATCCTCTGCAGCAGAACTGTGAGTCTGGTTTTGGTTTGCTTTGTTTAAATCCAGCGTAACTTCATGGCTTCCCGTATTCCTGAGATCCAGCATTTGGGGGAACAGGCAGAGCGTGTGGCTTTGTTTTGACTTGTCTTTTAATGCGCTTATTAAATATACCCCTGGAAGGATTCAAGACCAGGTTGGATGGGGCCCTGAGCAACCTGGTCTGGTGGAAGGTTCCCTGCCGATGATAGGGGAGTTGGAACAAGATGATCTTTAAGGTCCCTTCCAACCCAAACTATTCTGTGATTCTATAACAGTTCCCTACAACTGATATACTGAGGAAAAACTTCTGTAGAAATAAAACTGACAAGGCTCCAAGGGGTTCTCAGACTCCAATTCAGGTTGAACTGGAATTCTCTCTTGAACAGTCTGGTGTTATTGCATAAATGTTGACATATCCCAGCTGGCCAAACTCTGATCTCACACCAATTTCATTCACTTTCAAGCCCACTGACTTCTGTGGTTTCTCTATTTTAAATTGGCATTGCTTAGACATTCCCATCCTAAGAATTAAATGCTCTTGTAAAGCAGTCTGGGAACTGAATGTTTTGCAAGTTTTTTCCTCATGTAGTGGTGTCAGAGATGTCTGAGATTCTGAGGAAAATGCCAATATTGGATGTGTTTCAACGTGGTAACCTCAGAGTCAAGACTGCACCCGTAAGCCTCAGACTTAAGTAAGATTACTAACTCCTGATCCATAGAACACAGGACTGATGGGCTGCCAATATCATAATAATGGAAGCAACACAAAAATAAAAATAAAGAATAAGCAGAAAAAGAAGCAATTAGTGACTGATAAGGACGTTTTCTGTTAGTCACTAAGAGCTTAGTGCCTTGAAATACTGTGCCCAGGCTTTGCTTCTAGAAGTTGAAGTACATGTAAATAGCACAGCAAATCATATTTTCATTGATGGGTGTTCAGAGTTGTCCTAAGGTTTCTCAGGCACTGTCATTAGTTTCTTTTCAGGGGGTTATAAGTAGCTTGAATTAAATAGGCTTTGTAACTGCTTCCACTTCTTAATTTTCCTATGACAACTCTGTTTTAATTTCTCATTCAAACCAGCAGAGCCCAATGCAGTTACTGTGCATATGCTGTGAACAAGCTCCACACACACACGATTCTGTCTGTATAAGCCAGAGTGCAAGCCGAATTTTACTTCCCAGACAATATAATTGGCAAGTAATGCCATACAAAAATGATATTATTTTGAAAGCCAAACAGTGAGCTTTTAAGGGATTTTTAGTTTACTAAGCTTTATTTACTTTTGGTGGGCTTTCCTTGGGGATACTTAGGATTTCAGAAAAAAAATTACAATATTGCTGCATTTTAAAACAAAAATCGCTTTGCTCTGCTGAGAGAATGGACCTAGTTTGGTGTGTGTATAGTTCCAGAATACATAAAACCCCTGTGGAGCTTAGGTAATAGACTAGGTATAAATCTGGGCTTGGTGAAAACTTCAGGAGTTATGGAAAGCTCAGAATCAGGCAGATTCAAACCAGCTGCAGCCCAGGCAGCTGGTGATCAAAGCAAGGTGTCCCCAGCCCATACAAGGGTTTGGGAAGGCCCTGCTGTGTTCAGCCCCAGCACAATTCCTTTCTGCTGTGGACTGGTGTGGTGATATCAGGGCACTCATGCCAGGAGCTTGCAGTTCCAGTGTCTGGACACAGTGATGATACGGACCCTTTTATACTAAAATCCTGCACTAGAATCTAAGCCTGGAGTAAATCAGCCATTGTTAACCTAAATATGCCATCTCATGTTTCATTCAGGCTTACTTCAGCACGGAGGTTTCTCGCTGATTACAGCTGAAATGAAGACAAATCAGGCTTATTATATTTAAGGCTTGTGAACATTTTTATTTTTGAGGGTTCGGTGGGTCTGATTCTAAAGTGGGAGCCATTTCCACTGGAGTAAATTGGGAGCAATCACCTTGCTCCTCGTTGTCATTCACCCTGCAGTTAAACCAGGCTCTCATTCATCGGAGCAAAAGATGCCTGAGCTTGGAGTAATCAGTACAACATGGCGAAGTACTTAGCAGAACAGGGACTGAAACACAAGTCCATCATTCCCCTAAGTGCCCCAACAGGAGCCTGCAGAAAGTGACTGCTGTCACTCCTTGCTTGCTTTCTCTTCTCCTGTTTATATAAAACCTGAACCAGGGGTAGAGTTTCACTTTACCCAGGAGAGAAACTTGGTGTAAAGTCACCATAAAATGGGAGATTTGTGGTTTAATCCCACTGGAGAGATCAGGCATTGAACCAGATACCTGTGAGATGAATGAGTTAAGCTGCTGGAAAGGCTTTCCTTTACAAAGGAGGCAAGCTGGGATTATTCAGCTCGGGGAAAAAATGTGATGGGGATACGACAAAAATCTGTAAAATCATCAGTGGTGTTGGGAAGGTGGGTGAGCAGGGACTTTCCAGTCCCTCTTCCAAAACAAGAGCAGATCTAAAACAAACAAAAGGAGATTTTTGCCTTTTTTTTTTTCCCTCCACCAAACCTGTGATTTAACTTTGGAGCTACTTGCCAGAAGAGTCTGTGGATGTTGAAAGTTTAAGAGAGTTTGGGGAAGACCTGACAACTCCATGAAAGGGAAATCTATTAAGTAGTAGGGAATATAGAGAACGTGTCCTTTGCATAGGAATTGTTGGAGGCTGCGGTCATGTTCAAGAAGAAGGGAATGGATGCTCCTGACAGTGTAATGAGCTGCACAGAGAGAACTGCTCTGCTCCTGCCGCTGATAGGGCTGCTGTCAGAGACAGAAACAGGGAGCTGTGACATCCTTGGCCTGAGCACTACAGGTGGTTCTGCATGGATAAAAGACTGGAAAGGGAATTATCCCCTACTTTCTCCTGCCTGTGTATCCTGAGCTTGGGCTACGTATTCCTGCAAGACTGGATCCCTGCGGGACAATGCTGAGATGGAAAATCCTCTGGGATACACACAGAGAGATCTGCCCTGTGCCAGGGGAGCATGAACTCTCATGTGCTTTTCTGCTCTTCACAAGCAAAACTTCCCACATTTTCACATCCCGTGTCACCCACAGAAGGGTTTACAGGCCTGGGATATGCTCACCTGTAGGCAACAAGTTTAGACCTGACTATCCAAGTTCTGTATAGATCCATCCCTAGAAAATACTGCAAGGTCACCTAAAAATGCAATAGTAAAAGAAAAAATTATTGGTATAAATGTTTTAATTTGTAGAAAGGTCTAGCAGCATTTAGAAAAAAAATAGGTTTAGGTTTACCTTCAGTAATGCTTGCTTTTTATTTATGAAATTCCTAGCATAAATAAATTCTGGTTACCATAAACCCGAAAAAACACAAGACTCACAGGACTTTAAAGACATTTTTGTCAGATCATGGTGAGAACAACCTTGATGTAGTTTGCCAAGCTTTGAATTATAATGTATGTCATCAGCAAAGTAAGTTGTTATAATTTACTTCTGACATTAAGATCTTGCTTTTGGGCATATAGTTGCAAATGTATCCTATTCACTTTCTTACTTTCTAAATGCCCTTCATGTTTCAGTAAGACAATCCAATCAAAACTAAAGACCAAATGCACTGTAAAACGAATCAAGCATACAAACAATTCTTAAGCATTCCTCTGATACGTTAGCTGGCTTGCCCAAGGCTTCTAAACTTCATAAGCTGTGCAATAGTGAAGTGCACAAAAGTTTTCAAAGGGAACATTTATACCATATGTTTTGTATGTTGCTCAGGTTGGAATTTGTAAAAAGAGAATCACACAGGTAAGAATTTTGCATAAATCTAGCCAGCCTGGTGTAAGACTCACTGCTACTGAACATCCTCTTTCAAAATGTGGGGGGTTTGTTCCAATTTTCTTAAGTTACAATTTAAATTGGTAAGTTTTATGATGACAGCACTTTGGAGGTGACTAATTGTGCCAAGAGATGTGCAACCCCTGATGAAATAAAAGTCCCTCACAAGGAGAGATACTTTAGTTTAATGATGGCCATAAAGCCAATTTTTAAAGCTATAAAAGTCACTGATTCTCTGTCTTTAGCCTCAGGCTGAATCCCATATTCTGCACGTGCTTCCCATCAAAACCATTTTACATTTTGCTCGTAAGGGTGGAATATGTGTGGGTTTGTCTCTTCCCACTCTTTAGAACAAAGCATAAAATTGTTTTCACCAAGGACCCATGACAAACTCTTTAAAAACTATGGCAGGAGTTTGGTCTTTATTACAATTTGATATTAACCTGTGCTCCAGAGGCACTGGGGACAGAGGGCCTTTGCACCATCGTGGGCAGTGTGAAGGCACAGTCAGTCCCTGCATTGGCAGTGGCTGCCTGGGGTTGCAGAGCATCCAAATTGCTCCATTTGTCTCCTCTGGCAACTGAAACAACCACTGGGGATATTTGCAATCCCACCCTTAATGACTTTGTTGCCGACTTAAGCATGGCAAAGAGCAGCAGGTTAGAGATTTCCAGGACAGGGTCTGTGTTCAGGGATTTTGCGGACATCTGCTTCCAAAACCCCTCTAAATCTCTGCAAGAAAACACCCCTGTAAAAAGCCACCAAAAGGAAGGGGTCATGCACTGACAAACAAGTTACCAGGGGATGTTTCTAAGGGAAGCAGAGGAATTCTAACCAACTTCCCTGGTCCAGGGTTTAAGCTGATAAAGAAGAGGATTAGATTTTCCCTGTGCGATAACCATCTCCCTGCCCTCCTCAGCCGCAATAATTAAATGAGTTTCAGTAAGTGTGACATAAGATCAGATCCCAAGAGCTCCTGCCAAAGAGCACTTAGAAGGCATGAATTAAATAAAGGTTGAAGTACTTTTAACCAATCAGCTGGTTTCTCACAGAGAGCCAGGAGCTTCTTCATTTAGGAACCTGACATTTTGTTCAAGTTCTGCTGAGCAGAACAGATCACACCAGTTAACGTGGTAATGAAGAAGTGATGGTGGTATTTGCACTCGACTCGAACATCAGCATAAATTCTGTGCCTCATCCGGATCGGTACGACTTCCCTGAAATAAAGCATATTTCAGCCTCATTAACCAATTTAGGATCTCAAATGAAATTAGATCAATTTAAGTTAAATCCATCATAACCAGGCTGCCTTTAAGAATTAGTTTCTTTGAGTCCATAAGGATACTCCCAGTAACTATTCCTGCAAGGTCATCTATTCTGAGCTTTTTAAGGAGTCCAGCAACACACAAAATTTTAATTGTAAATGCTCAAATCAGATATATGGATTTTGCTTTCTTAATCTTACTGCCACCCATGAAAACTTGCCTTATTCTTGTATTGCGTTTCAGGCAATAAAGGAATTTTACTGTGTTACAATAATACACTTATCATTTATCCACCAACACAGAATTAGAACAATAAATGGTTTTAACAGTAATTACTGTGCTTTAGAATAGCTTTCATTTCAAACTAAAGACTTCAGTTCTGTTCATACTGCACAGTTATAACTACGCTTAAGTATTTTACTTTTTCAACAAGCTGGCCACCCGAAGTGGACATCTCAGAAACAAAAATTGTAATTAAAATCTTGAAAGGATGTTACATTTGCTAAGTTACTTGTTGTGAGAACTGCAATGTGGTTCTCAAAGCTCAGCCTGTTGGGATCAGCCAAACAGGTGTAGTTTCTTCATAGATTAATTAATTTTCTCTCAGCACTATATAGCCAAATGTTAAATTCAAAATAACCTGTTTCTAAGGGGTCACCTTTATGTGACACCCCTGTATAGATGTCATCAAAATTAATAGGAAAAATTGCCTTAAGCTTAATTGGTATTTTAATGCCTACATTTTTTCATTATTTGAACAATTTCTTAATTAAACCTGAACATTAAAAATGAAACTGCTCTCTTTTTTTTGCTCTTTTCTTAATTTTAAGACATTTCAAAGATAATTGCAGTCCACATGGAAGAGTGCTTTTTGTGAAACAAAATTAAAAAGTCTTGTACTCAATACTAGATATTAATTATAAGAAAGAAACAACTGGGGGAAAAAATTGTAGTGGGTAGTCCAAAGGCCAGCCACGATTTCATCTGAATGATTGAACATAGCAATTGTTTCCCAATGTTTAGATTGTAATCTCATGGTGGATTTGTATTGCTTTCACTGACTATATCTTTAATATCTACATGGACAGATACTGTTGTGGTTGTTAAAACATTTTAGGAAACTTGCATCTTCCATCACCATTGTCACAAGCTAAAGGTCCAGAGACCTTAAGCTGATGGTTCAAACTCATCTTGCCAAAGCAACAGAGTGAAAATATGTCTGGCTTTTTACTGCTCATTTTAAAGAAAATAAAGTGAACGATGAGCTTTTTCAATGTCAATAAAATCATTCTTTCTCTCAGCTTGCAATGTTTGTAGAGCTTTATTTAACAGATAACTTCTGACATCTTTCTAATCTATGGATCATTTATTGTGTATTTTAAGGTGTATTTTAACATCTCCCCTGTTCTTGCATCCTCACTTACCACCCTGAAATTAGATAATGCTTATGCTCACCGAGCAGTGTTACAGTTAGGGATGGAAGTGTGTTGTTGAGATTAAATTAATGTACCAATTCATTAAACATTTTCAAGCTGTGTGCTCATATTTGTTAAATACAAAATGCTAGATTAAAAAACCTTTTGGGCTCCAGTAGAGGCAACTTAAGTCACCTCAGCTTCCAGTTCATGCAAACCTAACCCACACTGAGCTGTGGTCACTGGAAATCAGATAACTTTCTACTGGTTGTTTTAACCTGGTCTCATTTTCCTTCAGGTGCACCAGTGCCAGTTCAGAGAGATTCCATCTTGGCCTGTGGAGGTTTTTTTTCAGCTTTATATCAGCAAAAGCAAGACCAGAATCAGATCGTGGCCTCTCTCCAATGTGTTGAAGCACTTTTGGCATCACTCAGCTCTTCGCACAAAGAGCCAGTGGCCTACAGCAGAGCAACAGGCTTCATCAGGTTTGCCCATTTTTTCTTTTTACTGTATTTGAGCTTGCTATTTGCTTGAGGAAAAACACATTGCTAGTGCCAATTACATCACTGGTTCATTCTTCTTCCATCAGAAATTTCTTTTTCTTTTACTTCCAAGGGCCCAGCTTCTAAAGCATAATAACACACATCTAATTAAGTGGGCTGCAGGTGAGAATGAGCTATGAAATTATAAACATCCTCTGAGTTTGTAGCAAGTAAGATTCTTGAGAGAAATTTGGGCTCCTCCAGTTTTAAAACAGGGACAAAATAGAATTTCCATCCTCTGCTGAGCTCAGAGCTATTGCTATCTTTTCTCTTCTAAACCTGCTTTGTGTTCAGTTGCTAGACCAGCCTCCCTCATGACCCTCTTCTCAAGAAAAGCAGCAAAAAAAAGGCAGAATTGGGGGAGAGACGGAGCAAAGGTGTTTGTTTGCCACTTGCTTGTGTCTTCTTTCTCTTCTGACTAGTGCTGCCATTTTCCCCACAAGAAACCAGTGATACCTGATTTTTTGAGCAGTTCAGGATGTTTTCTGCATGCCACAGCTCCCGTGGTGGCAGCAGCCACAGACAGTGTCTGTCCCTATGTCCCACCTGGTGATCCAGCACATGCCACACCAGTTTCGATGGGAAAAATCCTCTGGGATGGTTTGTCCCATCCCACACACCCCAGATGGGGCCACTGGCCTCTCTCTGGGTAGGGGACACAAGCCAGAGCCACTTGCTTCCTTTATATTGTCAGAAATGGGAGAAATTCTGCTGCCTTCATTACTTTGGTAGACACAGCAATGTTTGTCTTGCTGGTTCTTGCTGCTGTTTGCTGTTTTTTTCCCCCTATTCTCTACCCAGCAGCACAAAAAGGGCCTCTCTTTTCCTCTCAATTAATTACACACCTGAGTCTGTGGTCTTTGATGCTGTTGCTGCGAACACTGATAAAACTTGAAGGGCTTTAGAACATGTAAGTTGCTGCAACCACTTTTTCTGATTGTTCAAGTGTCAATACCCAATGGAGTCAGCAATTAGCTCGAACCTTTACTTCAAGTCAATGCAAAATAAAAGAAAAATTTGGCCATACTTATCGTTTATAAGACCCTTCCCCAAGTTCCCACTCCACATGCAAATTCACTTGCTGGGTTTTATAGCATTCCTGGAAGTATTGCTAAACAGGCTTTTAGTGTTATTTAAGGTGCTGGTGAGGTATCCTGGTAAGGTTAGGATTGAGGACGGAAGGGCAGGTCCACCCAGAGATGCTTCTGCCCAAGCAATGCCTAGTGGTGCTTGGCAGAATTTATCCTTCTGCATGGTATTATCTCTTTTTGCATTTGTAATAATATGGCTCTCTAACATGCTGGAAAAAAAGGCTCTGCATTTAAAAATATCACAGGAGTGAAGATTAAGAAAGCAAGTGCAGAGGCCCAGCTGTTGAAAGCACAAGTAGTATGAAATTGGGGGTGGGGGACAAAATTAGCATTCTCCTCACACGCTCACCGCCTGCTCTAATCACAATGCAGGCATTATCAGCCAGCGTTGAATCTTTGTATTATTTCCAAGTTTCCCCTATTGTCAGTCATTGTGACAAAGTGCAGGACAACCTGACACAATGATGAATCACTCCAGACATTGAGTTTTCACATGGCTGTCAGATGATCTCAGTAGGCTGTGTCACCTGAAAATGCCACAAGACTAAACCCGTGCTGTACTTCAGAACAAAAACGGAGTTTGGTATAAACTCTACTGATTCAGGGCATAAACATGGCAGTCTGGAGGGCTGGCTCAGCTCTCTCTTACTCAGGAAATCTCTGCATTTTCATCCAGTGTGAATGAATTCAGAATCAGAGCTCAGGATGTGTCTACGTGTCTTGCATGCAAACCAGGAAGATATGTTGTTTGGGGTTTTACATTAAATTCCTGCATGGATGGATCTGTACTGTGTGGGGTTTTTTTAAATACTTGTTCAAAATGTAATACCCGTCATAGAAGATATTTTATCCTAATATTTTCAGGTGCATATATAAAAATGAGTCCCTTGTAGTTTCTTTTTCCTGCATGGCAAAGTTATCTAGCAGCCTTTTTATTTTCTCTGTGGGTTAGGTAAGATGTAGCCACACTGATAACTGATTGATATATAGTCAAATGTAAATATGCTTGTTTAAGTACATGCCTTGCCTTCATGTATATTTGCTTGTCGGTGCTATTGTGAGCCTAGCCCAGAAGAACATTGCTCTTTCCCACATTATTATTCACAAAGGCAGCTTTCTGAGTTATTTCTTCTCCCGCACAATATTCATGATAGCAATTTGATACCTTAGCAGTTTCAAGGTTATCAAGTGATTGAAAATCCTGCTGCTTACTTCAAGGTGTAACATATAAACTGTACTGCCATCCATTCTAGTAATATAATAGTTTTTCTTAATGCCTTTCATGAACTCCTGATTTAAAGTGTAAGCTAACTTCAGAAAGGGCTTATCAGCCCCAGACTTTGCCAGTGCTGCTCAGCAGCTGAATACAATCCCCCGAGTTTGTATCGCTGCATGTAGCACTTAAGCAGGCAATATTTAATCTCTTTCAGAGATATTGATACATCAGCTTCCGAATGAGGACGTGGGACCACAGTTATAATGAGAAACAAAGAAGTGGTTATTTATCTTGCGTGTCGAAGGGCTAACACTCCTTGGACATGAATCTCACGGGCAGAACTTGCACACTGTAGATCACAGGGCTTAACTTTATACCAAAGATCAGCTACGGAGCCATATGATACAGTAGCATTTGTTAATGATGAACAAATAAATGCCACTGGATGCTTAATGAGGACATTGAAGAAAAGCCCATCATTTCTCAACCTGTTTTGGAGGCTCCCAGCCACCTACTGAATTTTGGCTGTGGATGTAGTCTGGGTGGTTTCTGATTGGTGGATTTTGCTGCTTGATGGAGTTTACATGGTGGCATCTGCTTAAGTAACAGATGTCTGTGCCACTAAGGTGCTATGTTCTCACTTTTTATATAGAAAGAAATTGCTTCTCAAAGAGTTTTTATTGTCTTTATGCAAATTAAAATACAAAATTCCTCTCCTTAAAGGATCCTCATTATAACAAGAACCTTAAATAATCATAAATACGTATGCAGCCTCATAAAATCTTTTGCTCTTTGGTTATCAAGGAAGTTCCTTCTGCGCTGCCAATTGTGCATGAAATTGGTTCTTATTTCAACTACCAGTATGAAGATACTTACTTTTATTCAGTGAAGCCCCACTGGATTTCTAAACAAATAGTGCAGAAGAGTTGTTTGTGCCAAAGTATTTCAAGGAGGAAATTTTGCATTCTGTTTCTTATGCAGTGCTGAAGAGTAAGATAGAGCTCTGTACTTATTCCCTGGGAGCCTGGTGATAGAAATATATATGTTTTTTATCTTTCCGTTGTCAGTTTCCTTTAGTAGGCAAATGTGTGACGTCTTTATGGACTCTTTTTTTAAGTGGGGATTGAAATCTGTGAAGGAGTCATGCCTAGAAAAATGCCCACAGATTCCAGCCTACTTTGGGCTGAGTGTTTAAAGTACCCAAGTCCTTGCATTTCTGGTTCATCTCACATCATAACTTTGTGTCAGGTATGACTTAGTGCCTTGCCCAGCACTGGATTCCCTATCTGCTTTGTTTATTTCCAGTGACAGAGAGGGATGAAGGACCTTTATGCCTTGTGTTACCTATGTACGGATCAAGCAAGATGCACATTTAGGCAGGATTAAAAGAGTGGCTGCTAAGGGAGGCCATGGCCCCAACCCATTTGCACAGGAGAAAAACCAGTCCCTAATGTAGGTAAGACTGAGTGTTTTAGGATTTTCTCTTACGGGCTACACAGTTCAGGACAAAAACTCCTGAGCTGGACAAAGTGATCCTTGATGAGGAAGGTAAGATGAATGTGCTAATACCAGACTAGAGCATCTACCAACCACTTCCAGGCCCTTTACCAAAAAAAAGGATGGAGTTCGGTCAGCTTTGAAAAGCACCTGCCTGTCACCTCATCACCCTTAGGCAGAACAAATTGCCCCACAAGGACCTCTAAGGTCAGCCTCGGCTGCCAACCCCAGGGATGATTTGGCTGCTCCCACCCTTCCCTGCCATCCACAAAACTGGGCCAAGCTGGGCACAGGGGTGCTGTCTAGGAGAGTGTAGTTACACACCTTTCCTTCTTTCACCTGGGCCTAAAAATCACCAAACCCGTGGTAAACTTCAGAGAAATGGCAAAATTATTGCAGAGGGGAGCCTGGGTAATGTCTGGTCTCATCATGTAGGTTGTGCTTTTAGAATATGTTGTATTGAGGGAAAATAAATTGAAAAAGAAAGTGAAGGGAACAGACAAATGATTATTGTTTTTTTCTGACCTGTGGGATGTGATGCTGTAGGAGGCAGAAGACTGTTCAATGTTTCAATGGGCAGACCTTATTTTAGATAGGCATTTCTGATATGACGTTTTCCTAGTGATTTTTTTTTCACATGTCTATCCAGTAGACTGAGTAAGGAGGTGGTGGATGTGCAGTGGATTATTAACCTGGTGGCAACAACATTAGTAACATAGGAGGGTGCTTTATTCTACTGCTAGAGCTCGCATCTGTTTCACAAACATTACCAAGATAATCACATTCTTCCTGCATCTGCTTTGCTTTAGCTCACACAGATAATTCAAGGGTAATGCACCTTGTCTAAGCTAATTCTAAATACATGCCTCAAACACAAAAAAAAGTGCTTGGTGGGTATTTTGACCCAATGCACTACATCAAAGTAACCGAGTAAGCTGTAAATGCTTTGAATAAAATTGGACAAAAATTGGCTTTTGTCCAGCCATGTTTCAGAATGGCAGTTGCTTGAGTTTTAAACTTTCCCTTTATGTGAATATATATGAAATGACAGTGCAACCTGTAAGTTATTCAGGTGCTCCAGTGAGGGCTGTGCTGAAGGATAAAATATACCATGAACAATGTTCTCTCAGGTCTAAGATGAGTCGTGGAACTGAGATCTGACCTTTTCAGATAACTTGCAGGCTATCAAAATTGCCTATGTGGGATGACAGCTTTGAGATATACATCTGATGCAGAGGAACTCAGAGCCCTATGGGTCCAACTCACTGGGACTTTGCCCTGTGGATCCAGACATTAACTCCTGAAAACTGGAATCATGCAGATGATTGTTGAAAGTGAGATTAAATTAAATAAAGCAAAATTGATACACACAGTAGATTATGTACTTTATAAAAGCTGAATATTAGAATCGTGGAATCACAGAATGGCTTAGATTGGAAGGGACACTAAAGGTCATCTCATTCCAAACCCCTGACACGGGCAGGGACACCTTCCACTATTCCAGGTTGCTCAGAGTTCCATCCAGCCTGGCTTTGAACAGGGATGAGGAGACCACAGCTTCTTCGGACAATGCGTGTCAGGGCCTCACACTCTCACAGGGAAGAACTCCTTCCCAATATCCCATCTAACCCTGTTCTGTTTGAAACCACTCTCCCTTGTCCTCTCACTCCAGGCCCTTGTCCAAAGTCCTTCTCTAGTTGTTTGGGAGCCCTTTTACGTACTGGAAGGGGCTCTAAAATCTTCCTGAAGCCTTCTCTTCTCCAGTCTGCTCTGGAGGAAGCTTTACATCCTCGCTGAAGCTGTGCTTGTCGTACACTGCAGACATTAAATCCTGGTTTGTAAGGTTTAGAAATATCAGCAGCTTCTGTGAGGTGATAATCTACGGCATCAGAAGTTTGAAATGACTCCTTTAGAGCTGGGAAAGAGGAGAATTTATGAAGGGATCATCAGCATTTCCTTTCCAAACTTCATGCAGATTTCTTGGAGGGACATATGCTGACTGTCTTCTGTTAGCACTTGGAACTGAGTGGAGTCTCATTCTCAACACTGGCTACCACCTGTCATCTTCTAAAACATGTGCCATATGGTTTTAGATAGCTGACACTACACTGGACAGCATTCCATTCATGAGCTTGATTTCTTTGAATCATAACCAATTTTCAAATGTTACTTCTCCCAGTGATCAGTATGCTAAATCCATTTAAAAATAGATTATTAACACTATTCCTATTTGCAAATACATTCACCTAACAGACTT
The DNA here is from genome assembly GCA_013396775.1 of Cephalopterus ornatus. NCBI lineage: Eukaryota > Metazoa > Chordata > Aves > Passeriformes > Cotingidae > Cephalopterus > Cephalopterus ornatus. The sequence goes on from VZRE01001354.1 coordinate 691,000, forward strand.
AATTGGTAAAGTTGATGTTCGGCTGATGTTACATGAAAGTGCCCATCAACACAAAAGAGTAAATAAAAATGAGGATTTTTTTAACCAGCTCCTGAGGTTGTACAGACTGCAGAGACAGCTCTGAGGCCCTTCCAACACTAAACTAGCTTATACATAGAAGGTCAATGTTTAGAAACACTAGATGGCAAAGAGGGATTGGAAGCAGGTCTTTATTCCACACCTTTCAATGCTAAAATACAGAATTGAGCATTTGAAAGAAAAGGCAACAGAAAATGAGCAGAGAGAACAAGCGAGTTTATCTCCAATAAAAAAAATTATTTATTTAATGCTATGTAAAGTGATCTATGAGTTATCTTCTTGTTGCACTAATAAATAGTCACAAGTCTGTTGCACAAATATGACCTGAAAGAGGTTTTTTCTTTACCTTTGGGAACTTTTGGGTGTTTGTCCCAGGGTTGAGAACTTCTGCAACAGTAAAACCACAGTCTTGTGGACTAATTTTTAATTTAGCCCGGTGTAAGTGTGAGTTAATTTCAGCTTACCTTATTTTCCACTGCTCTCATTTGTTCACATCACTGTTATTTTGCTTTCCTGCCTTTCTATCTCTGTTGTACTTGTTGTTTTGGTACATATTTTTTAACTCAAGATTTTTAAAGCATTATAACTACTTCAATTCCTCAGAAAAAGTCAACAGAATCCCATCAGTAATTAATCATTTAAATTAAAAGCAATATGTGATAGGAAAACTTAGGAAATCTTTGAGCATGCTTAGTGGTATTCAGAAATTGGCCAAGTGTGATCTTGCCTGCAACCTTTGGAGCCAGATGTGGGAATTCCTCATGGTCACAGGAACAAGAAACAAGCCAGGATGGAAAGCTAGATCCTTCTGCAGCTCGTAGGAAAGAGAATTTAAAATGGCTTGTTGAAACACTCACACAAAACACTGCCCTGTCATTGGGAATAATAGGCAACAAATTGATACAGTCATTAGGGAACTGAAAATGAGAAGTATAGGAAACAGCAATTAAGCAATTTCAAGCTTAAATCATAACAGCGCAAGTGAAACTCCCCAGATGCCTTTGCAGCCTTTCATATAATCACTGGATAAGTTTTTCCAGGGTAAAGAAAAAAAAAAAGAAAAGAGTGTAGGAAAAAGGAAAAGAAAAAAGAAAGAAAAATCAGTGCATCTGCTTAGAAAAACACAGAACTGCAAAATCAAATTAGCGAGGGGAAACTCCCCGTGAGTGGAAGAGGAAAAGACACATGAGGACTGCACAGTCCCCAGGCACAGTGGCGCAGGACACGACTTTGCAGAGAGGAGCCATGTGGGAGCTCTGTAGCCGCCAGTCCCATCCCCAAGCCCTGCTGCTACCCCAGAATGCTGCGCCCTCACAGAGTTCTCCTCACTTTCGGCATGGGATTTCTGTAACTAATGGAGGAGATTCTCCTCTGGGAAACTCCACCAGGATCCTGCTGTCCTCCTGGTCCCCTCAGGCTCTCCCCAGGCTTATAGCCCCACTGCTCTGATCCCCTCATGTCTAAACACAGTTGGGCAGCCAGAGCATCCTGAAACACCCACACCACAGGCCAAGCCATCTGATCCAGCCAGCAGTCAAGAAAATGTCCTGAGCCAAAATTTAACAGCGCTGCCTCTCCTTGTCTGACTCTGGTGATGAGTTCATGTCTTGGTCATCATAAGCAATACTCTCTGCTTTCCCCGCCCTCTAAATCTATGCAGCTACTCAGATTTATCCTTCTAAGCAGTCGTGCAAGGGAAACCATATGGTTGCCCTTGTTGAATCCTCCAGGATAGCTTAGCATGGAAGCCTCTGAATCTCTTTACCTGACAATGAAAAAAAATACTGGGGTTTAACAGGCTCAATATGGCTCGTTGTTTTTTTCTGGGGATGGCCTGAGTTGAAGCCCTAACACCGTGTGTGTGTAAGCTTTTCTGAGTCCAGCCACATTTTCCGCCAAGCAACATTGTTCATGTGTGTTTCCAAAATTTTGGAGTTTTGCCCTGCAAACTTAAATATGTTTCCAAACTAACTCCATGATTAAGGAAAGTACACTGAAAGTACCATTGGTGCAATGTCCAGCGTGGCAACGAAATGATGTTCATCCATTTTGAACTGCAAAGTTACTTTGTGTATTCCCAGAAATCACCACGTTTCCGAGGAAAGCTGTGTTTGCAGATACATGCCAGCAATCTGCGCAGCACACGTGCAGAAGGTGTAGGCTTTCTGAAGGAATAGAACCCATTACATATGGGTGTATTCCTTTGTATCCAATGTGAAATAAGTCTTCCCAGAAATGTGTCTTTTCAGGACCAGTAAGACAAGGACGCGGTGGAAGGATTAAGCATCTCTTTAACAGCATGAGCAGAAAGTCATGGAAATTATTAACAAAAAAAAAATAAAATAACCAAATAAGAGAAAATTAACTATATGAAGCCCCCAATCTTAGCTCCAGGTAGTGCAATCATCTGAATATCTATTTCTTGCCATTTGCATGATTAATTGACATCTTGTTAACTGCTCATTAGGGACAGTGCAAATCAGCACGGAACAAAACAAACACTTCGCAAGAGAGAAGAGGGTCTCTAATTGTGAGTTATACTGGAAACAAAATTGAGGTTTAAAAATACATTTAAAGAGTCAATCTGTGCAAGATAAATTGCAGATTGGAAACTTTCTGAACTGCTGCTGGAGTGTGCATGGGGCAGCCTGTGCTATACTTGAAATGCCGCTTTGACTTCGTCCTTGTGTCCTTCACTTCTCTAGGACCACGTGCGGGCTGGGGACAGTGCCTGAACAAGTACTTCAGCTGGACTGTGGTTATCTCACAAGCCTTTACACTGGTATTGTAGATTTGGAAACCAGTTAATAAATGCAAACTATCTTGAGACATTCAGATGGAAGGAACTGGCAAGGGACTGAGGTTGCACTCCTGGAGTTCCTGGGTGCTATGGTAATAAAATAGAGTAGTAGTAAATAATAATTATATTAATAAGTAAGAAAGGCCTATAGCCATCAACTCCTGTTCATTCAATAGGGCTAAAATTATATCCCCTCTAGGCTCAGAGTAAGAACATGGCAAGTATTAGCATAAGCCCTACAAAATGCTTTGAAACTGTAGGGGGTGTGTTGTGAGGACGAGTGTGATTAACGAATTGATGGCTGTGATTCTTCCCAACTGTGGCAACGAAACTCCCCGAGGAGTTTCCATCATGGTACTATGGTTCCCTGCACCCCTTGCAAGGGGATCAGTACTAGGAGGAGCGGGTACTATCGTGTCTTCCCGTGCACAGTGCTTGGCCAGGAGAGGTAACAACTGCTTAATGTTTTGCGCATCGCAGCACTGGTATTATGAGATTTCTCTCCCTGTTGCAGCCTGGCAGTTCCAGTGGGAATTCTGGACTAAATGGCTTTTTTTTTTTTTCTCCATGCACCAGAGAGTTATTTAATTTGTTTTCTCTCTTGCTTGTTTTGTATTGCTGCAGCGGGAAGGACAACGACTGATAAAGGGAGAAAGCAGGAGAGCTGCGGCAGTGATTTTCCATTTTATTTATGGTGATGCTGTGTAGCAAAATGTAAAAATAGATCTTGGGGCTGACGGTTTTATTGCTTCTTGATCTCAGGCTGGCACTTTGGAGCTCTGTCCTCCACCTTCTGTGAGGAGCAGTGCCTGAGCAGAGGGATCAGGCAAGAGCCTGCATCCGATGAGTGGGCAACTCTCAAGGAAGCGAGTGTGAAAAAAAACAGCGAACAGTTTATTTTTCTTGGAGGAGACATCTCAGGCTAAATCTTGCTCTCCTGAAACTGAAAGGAATGGGTCCTGTGAGTGATGAGAGAGAAGCCTGGGCACTAGAGACATAGCAAAATCCTCCCAAAGGAGAGTATGAGAAATATCATTATGGGCAAACCCAGAAATACCTGGCTTCTGTTACAATCTCTTCCAACTAGTCCCCAATTTGCATGACAGGCAAGCAGTGAATCAGGCTGTGTGAAACCTTTTGATCCATAAAAACTTTACAGAAGGAGACAATGAACACTTTAAAATCAATGGCCTGAACAACCAGCAAGGTATCAGTGGTGATGACAGCCCACTTGAAAAAAAGGTTAAAAACCTAGTGACGTGGCACCCAGAAAAAGAGATATCATTAGCTTTTATTTTTAAAGCCACTTCTATAAAGATGCACCTCCTATTAACTGCCCTGCCTGGACATGCATTGTGCTTTATTAGAAGAAAGCAAAGTAATTTTAAAAGTATGTAAGTATTAAACAAGAACAATCAAATAACAATGGAGACAGAGAATGGTCATGATTTCTTTTTAACTCAGGGGAGGTGTTTCCAAACCACAAAGAGAAACAACACCCTTTCAAATAGGGGCAGAACTATTAAATGGCATGGATATGTCAGCCTTGCTTTTTTTTAAAGTTTTTCTTTTTTTTTTTTAATTGCATACTGCTGCAGGAAGCATTGGCAACATCCATTTTCATTAATACTGAGGGTGCAATGTGAGTATTGCCACTCTGGTTTAAACTTTTGATGTCCTCCAGGGACTGCACAGGAAAATGACTTTGATGGATCACGGCTGCACTTGAAACCGAGCCGGGAAAGATTAGCGTGTCTTGGGCAGAGAGATTCCACTCACCTGATTTTTTTGTTGTTCTGATGAGATAATTTTTCTAATTAACCTTGATAACATTTCCAGGTACACAGGCCTATCCACACATAGATGGAAATATATTCTCAAATGGACATTTCACCTCTACCCACGTTTTCTAGCAGTGACTGCAGAATTTTAACACCTTGGCTGCCAACTAATTTGTTTGGGAAACTAAAGTTGAACATCTTTAACAGAAGCAGAAGTTGACCACTAAGGCCTTTAGAAGAAATCCACGTTTCCATAGGCACAGATTTGTATACTCTGATTGAATAACAGCAGTATGAATTTAGGAGCAATCTGTGTGTCAGGTGCCAATTTCTGTTTATTCCTCTTAATGCTTAGCAAGGAAATCAGTGATGCTGTCCCTTTCTAAGCAGAGTCTGAAGAACTGTAAAAACAATTTGAAAGCCAAAGCATGCCAGAACAGGGTCCTTTGGAAATGTTCAGTGTCTGACCTTTATTCCTCACACTGGCCCACTTTGGAACAGGAGGGACCATCTCTTAATCCCACTGAATTCACATGAAAATCATCCTGGAAGCAAAATGAAACATTCCCCCTACTCTCACCTACTTTGTTCAGGTTTAAAATTACTCAAGTGCCCAGACAGAAGTTTTTCAAAGCTTTCCTGAGTCCCTTCTCTCTTGCCTGGCTTTACACCAACACTGATTTTTTTACTACATAGAGCTGTAAAAGCAATTCTCCACTTCCCCAAAAGAGCTGTGATGCTTGTGAGGAAGAACAAGTAACTCCCTGGCCATCCTTTCACCACGTCCTTTGAACCTGCTGCAGGTGAGCAGAGGCAAGTGCTGCTCTGAAAAGCCTTCTCAGAGTGCTTGCTGCAGGTAGTTTTTTTCTGACACCTGAAAGATGTTAAAGCTTGCTGAGGATGCAATATAAAAAAATCTAACATGTTATCTAGGCTCAAATGCGATAAATGTGAATTTATTCCTAACCATTGATCATATTTCCAAGTCTCTGACTATGATGTAACAACAGAGCAGTGTTTTAAAGGGGCTGCAACATCATTTCATAAACCTGCAGGTAGAGGAACAGAGAATCTGTAATCTAGACAACAACCTGTATTTTCCCCAGGAGCTGGGAATTTAGATTTATGGAGAAGTTTTACCAGCTAAACAGAGTTTTAGGAGGGGGTCAGTGTATATGTAAGGTTTATGAAGACAGCAGTTTTAAAGATATAGCAATTCTTTTTTTCTCCCTTCAGAGTTTATGCTGGTACCACATCACCGATCTGCCTCTCCCCTTCTCAGAGAGAGCCTGTTCCAATTTTTGCTGCAGTGGGGTTTATACAAAGCCAATACTCAGCTGTCCACTTTTATGTGATTTTATAGGTTTCTTAACATTTGATAAAAGGTGCAATTGCTCTGGATGAGCATGACTTTGTTAGGCAGAAGTGATCTCTCTGTTGAATTGACTTTCTCTACCTGTAGCAAGTTTTTTGTTATCTTCTTCTCAATGAAGTCAGTGACACTGTCCATTTCTGAGCCAGCTTTACAAAGATTGTAAAATGAAAGCATTTTAAAACTAAAAAATGCCAATACTCAGAAATTACTTATTTAAAAGCCAGTTGTTCCTTTAGCCTGAACATGCTGATGTGGAGGTGCCACTCACCCAAGCCCCAAAGACAATCTTCATGATGGTTCAGTAAATAATTTGCAGAAATTTCAGATTTGGTACTATGTACTTATATTTTTTGCTTAGTGGGTGTAACACGGTTCTGAGAATGTGTTACATTTTTTCAGACATACTTTGGTGAGGGGTTTTGTTTCATTTTGCTCATTTCTGAGGCATACACTCTTTCTACCTTGTCAGCCTTTGCCTTTGGCTTTTAAAGGACGCAGGCAGAGAAAGAACAGATGGAAATAATGATAATTGCTTACTTTGAACATCGCGAGAAATGCACAATGCCTATAAGGTCTCATCCAAAGTTAATGGAAGGACTGTCAATCTATTGTACTTACAGTGCATCCATTACTGTAGGCTCTAAGCACCTCAGCAGCTTTCAGGAATTTATCCTCAGGACTGTGTGAGGTGAGGAAGCACATTTTTCCCCATTTCATTGAGAGAAAGACTTTTCGTACTTCCCAAGGTCATACACACCAGTGGAGCAGGAATTGAAGCTGGGTGTTTCAAGTTCTTTAGTTGCCTTATGGTAACCAGATCCCACATGGCTTGAACCACAGCATCCCTGAAGCACTGAGCAGTCACAAAACTCCTCCACTGTTCCCCTGCTCACAAAGTGCTCTGCAACACCCTGGTAATGGTTATAAAGCTCCCAGTCTGGTAAAGGGAACTGTGCACAACAATTTAGGATATGGAGGCCTGGGTTGTGATGAAGACCCTCCTGCTTGAAACAATGTGTTTGGGCTAATAAAAGATGATGATTTTACTCTATCACAGGAGTCAACACTTCATTCATGCAGTAAGTGGTTGGTCTCACCTGTCATGTTTTGCTTCTGGGTGAAAGCAGTGTGTAGTTCTAGTGACAGGTAAGCCTGCAGCAAACACTGTCACCGGTGTCCACAAAAGTGATTGCTCGTGAAACAAGATGCAAGAACACTGGATCTGGAAAGAAATATTATATTTTAAACAACTTAGAGGATGTAAAGTGAGATTTTGGAGTTAAAGGTTTGTGTGATCGTTTTGCTTTCAAAGAAATAAAGTCGGGAATAATAAACAAGAATTCATCAAATGTCCATCTATCTGCACATCTGCTACATATGCAGTGCACGACCAGGGCAATTTTGTGGTATTGTGTGTGATACATGTACAATAATAACATAAATATTAATTTGAATTAAATGTGTACTACATACAGTGATCATGTCATTTCCAGGAACCTCATAAAGACAACATGAAGGGCTTAGCTATGAGGGCTGATATAGTAGGGAGAATTCAGAAACCAGAGTTAAAGAACTTAAAAAGAACATTTGAAAAGATGAAGCTTTTGATAGGATTTAGGCTGCCTTTGGGATTCCAAAGCTTTAATCAACAAAAGCGGCTTATTCCATCAGTGTTGTGAGCAACAGCAGAAAAGACATCATCAGTGAAGAACACCGTAGAAAACAATTTCTCTGGTTTAAAAGCTTGTTTAGAGAAATCTGAGACTCCTCCCTTAGTCTGGTGACCATCTGGATGGATTTTGCCTTGGAAAGCCTGTCTTAAACTTGAAGCAAACAAACATTTGTTCACATGGTGGGAAGGAAAAGATTGAAGCAATGTGCCAGAACTGGAAAAGCTGCCCATGCATATCAGTACATTTACCTAGAGCAAAATGTGCTCTCTGTTTTTGGGACATTATCTTTAGTCCCCTTGACCATCCTGCATAGTGGAAACTAAGGGAAAAGAAACATTTTTTTCCTGTATGTGATATCTATAACACATATTTGTATTCAGATCTATTACCAGAAGACTCTTCACCGTCCTAGAGGCTGTGAGCATTAATTTTGATGTTTCCTAACAAGGATTTTCATCACCCCAAAATCAGTTTGCAGTAAGCAATTCCCTGGGGAAGAGGCAGCCCCGCCAACCCTGGCCCCAGAACACAGCATGGAGCACACCAGGGAGTTTCTGCAGAGTCTTTCAGGATCAGTACCAGCGAGGTGGTAGTGCCAGATGGTGTCACCTCTGCCTGGCTGGGCTGCCAGAGCCATTTCGGGCATCTGGACCCAAAGCCATCATCTGGTGCCGGGGCCTTCTCCAAGACCTATAAAGAGGGATAGATGGTAAACTCTATAATGGGGAGGAAAAATGCAAAGAGGCAGAAATGTTTATTTTCCTTTGCTCTATGGTTAGCTGTTATGAATTTGTGTGGCACTGTTTTGGATGGACCCTGGACAAGGCTGTGTCTCTGCTGCAGAATATTCACTCACACACTCATTTAATGAGCTGGCAGTTCAGGTGGTGGTTGTTTCCCCTTTCAAGCTTTTTAACATCCCTGGCTGTTTCTTTGGTAACTGATATCCTTCAACAAAAAAACAGTGCCTGCTTACAACATACATATCAAAGCCAGACAGCACCTAAACTTTTATGACCTTTGGCATTCCCAACTGACAGCATCTACTAAACCTCTGAGCCTGCCTTACCCAAAGTACAAAGGCAGGAGGGACCTTGGATTTCTCCTTTTCACAGCTTTGAGTATGGTATAAGTAACCTTTCCCATAAAGTCAGCTAATATAATCCTTTGTCCTAGATACATATAATCTACAAATATAAAATCCATGGGTCGTCACATTTATATGAATCCACACATGGGGTGGAAAGTTGAAATATTTTGAAGATGATACATGCTCCACAAAGGACACTAAGTCTGCTTATTTGTGCACTGTCATTGCTCTGGCGCAAAGACAATCATGTTGCCTGACTAACATCAAGTGGTTCAAGGCTACTTTTCTAGTACACTTTGCTAGTGTACATTTTCACAGTCTAATGTGCATTTTTATAGGTGCAAATACAGCTATATCTAAAAGACATACATGCCTGGAAGATTTTAAGTTCAAAACGAAACACCTTTTACTTAAAGACAATTTTGATTTCTTTTATTTAAAAATTACCTTGAAGCAAACTACGAATCACTCCGTGTTAAAATTAAAAGCAAAGGTTTAAAATAAAGTAAATGTGTTAAAATGCTTTTAATTCCAGTAAAATCTTTCTGAAATTTTTGGAGAAAATTGAGGGCACCTATGCAGGCACATATTACCTTCCCACCAGCATTGCAGAGTCTGAGAGCTGAATTACTAGGAAAGCTCTTTTGCTGGATTTCTGACAAATCACTTTAATGTGCCAAAATTGATTTGGCATGAAATCGTCAATAGACCCTCCAGAATACTAATAGCACTAAAGGCAGAGGCCAGGGCTGACAAACTTGCTTGACTAAAGTTAGGTTCATAAATTAGTAGTTAGGTGTCTGAAATAGTCTTCTGCTTCCAGGTGTGCTCTGTGTCTGTTGGTCCAGCTGAAGAGATTTCAGCAAGCGACAAATGGGGGTACTGGGAGTACTGGGGATGAGGACAAGAGTTTAGTTAATGGCTTTGCCTCTCAGCTAAACTCTTCATCTACAAGCCTCAGATACTCTAGTTAACCACCTCAGACAGTAGCTAAACCCCTACAGTTTTGTCCTTTTTTTTTTTTTTTTCTTTTTCGGTAACAAATCCATAGATCTTGACTCTGAACACACATCTTTCTTTCCATCCATTAAAAACACCAGTGCAGCCCAGTGCTCTGGGCAGAGAGCACAGAGCTAATAAGTTGAGATCACTGGCCTCTTCTCCCAGCTCCATTTTCAACACCCATCATGGCCTTGGAAGAAATTTTCCCCAGCTCTGCTTTCTTGTGTGTAAGACAGCAATGAGAGTGTTTATTTTCCATGTTGCAGTGAATGTCTCTTGTTATATTCTACTTTCCCTGAAGCTCAAATTTACTGTAGGATCTTTGATATCAAATCTTCTTCCCTCAGCTAGTTGTATTTATGGAATTTAAGATGGTGAAACAGCATTTGGACCAGGTCTTTAGGCAGTAAAATACATATGTGCTATCTCTGTAACATGGAGGGACAGGAGCCTCGGGTGACATAAATCTGCTGTCTTTAACTTCAGTGCATTTGAGATTTCCTGTGGTGAAGATATTGATTCAGTTCAGCTGAGGTCCAGGCCTCTGCCATTTCAGCAGCAGCATTTCCTAAAACAATTGGGAAAAGTACAGTAGAGGAGGAGATCTGCAGCCAAGCAACAACTCAAGGGAACTAAAACTGTCGTAGCTGATTAAGAGAAATGAAAGCTGCTCAGAAACAAATCTGAGTATGAATTTGGAGCACAAGAATTAATTGAGAAGGGGATTCTCTTTGTACTTCTTTTAGTAGGTCAGGCAGTTTATCCACTAAGATGCCTTTGAAGCTGCCAGTGAAAAAGGCACTGCTGGAAAGATGAAACGAGCCAGTGAGTGAAGTCGTCTGTGTGTCCTAAACTCTGCTATTCTGAGTGAATTAGTTGCATGGCGAATAACTGAAGCCTAAGCCAAAGATGCTCCATTACCCTTTCCAAAGAGAGGGTGAGGAAGGGATAGCTCTAGGAAGGGATGAGTGACGGTAATGGGCAGCCTTAGTGACAGAACAGGGGTGTGATGCTTGAAGGCTGAGTTTCTGCTTCACTCACACAGCTGTGCAAATACTTGTGCTGTTGCTGCAGAGAACACCGAAGGACTGAACAAAAACTCATAGCAATGTGCTCCCATCCTGATGTCACTCATTTAATGGGTCAGGTGAAAGTTTATGGTCATATCATGGTGACTTAGTAGGTGGCTATTCACAGAGCTGTGAAGTCAGTGGGACTTTTTACTCTGATTTTAATGGAATGTAGCTCTAGAGGGCAAAAAAAAAAAGCAGATAAAGCCACAGGAAGTGATCAGTAGTATACAGAGAAAACACTGCAGCTCCTGCAGAAGACAGTGGGAGGAAATGTTTTCCCCAATAACATACAGGAAAGTATTTGAGAAAAAGAAATATGCACTCGGAGCAAAGGAAACGGAGTGTTGTGTTTTCTAGCCCTTGTCTGCTGAAAGATATTGACAGTAGGAAAACTCACTTTTTAAAGCTGTCTCTGCTTAAATGCAAAATAGCAATGTGGTATCTTTGTTCCAAAGAGAGCAGAAGTAAAGGAGATATTCTAATATTGCAGTCCTGCTCTTCCTCATCCAAGATGAGTCATGGCAGATCATTCCATCCTCTGTCGCCAGCATCCAACCTTGTACCTAAGGGATCACTCACCCTTCGCTGAGGATCAGCTAGGTATAAGAAATGGAGGAAAATAAGATGCAGTCACAGGATATCACACATTTTGGGAAGTAAATTGTGAAAATACTACTTACTTTGCCCGTATTTTTCCGTACCTATAGCCAGAAAACCAATAAAGGAGGCTTTTTGTCATGATGCTGTATTATGTTGTATTTATTGGTTTTTTCCAGCCTAAAGTGCTTTGTGCGTGAGATTAAAAAGCTGCAAGTCTCAGGCCATCTGGCCAACCAAATGGATTTAGTGTACAGGATCACTGCCAGATGTATGCCAGTTGTAAGTTTAATTTTTGAACATATAAAGTGCCTGGGGCTCTGTGTCTGTTATTCAGAGGAAATCATGTTCCAGTTTTCCAAAACAATCCAGATACAGTTTGAGTCTAGGTGTATTGTCTATTCTTCTCCACATGGTTTAAGGGTATATTCTTTGTTTCTCATAAAGGAAAAGTGAGGGCAAGAGAATTTTGCAGGTATCTTACATGTTACTTATGTTTGATCGCATCTGTCTGAGCTTATGGGATGGTAGGAAACACAACAATAAGTTTTCTTAAGGACCTTCACTGAAATTGTTTAATTGAAAGATAAAATTTCAAACAGTACTTTAGATTAATTTACACTTACATTTATTTATGATCAACTTGGAGAATAAATGTGTTTTCAAGTATATAATAGCTTATAATATCTTAAAAGTGATATTTAATTGATTTGATTTATTTTAAATGAGGAGCTAATGGAAGGTGAGATATATTTTTAGTTTTACAGGTGCTAAGAAGCATAAAGTGCATTTAATTTTTTTATTTTGCAAATGTTCTCACATAAGAAAGTCTACAGCACAACTGGCATAGATGCTGTGAAAATGAAGAAAGGTGTGAGCACAGATAGCTCTGGGCTTTGCAAAATGGTTGTTCAAAACACAGCAGTTGAAATCCAGGATAGAACAGGATTAGGGTGATGGGGAACAGTGATTTGTTGGTCTGGCTCTCCTGCTACCCACGTTATTTCCCACTGTATTTCTTTGCAGCTGAAATCCTGGGGCTGAATTACTTTCTCCTAAGCAGACCTGAAGGCCCAATGAATCAGAGGTAAATGTTTGGAAAGGAAAGACGGGCTTGTTTGTCAGGGCACAGTTATTCTCCACTGTCTGACAGAGCCATGAGGCAGAAGCTGGTGAAAGCCAGACATCCACAGAACCCAGGGACTCCTGCAGCAGGTCTTGGAGCCCTTGAGAGGTACAGCTTCACCCATCCCACCATGCTGACTGGATTTGGCAATTTCCATCACAGTCAAGATGAAGTATGTGTAGACAAAACATATGTTCAAATGTTTAGAAAAGGATATTAGTGGCAATGTTGTTAGACACTGCCAAGAATCAGAGCCTTCTACTTATTTGCAAAAGTCTATAGCACTAAAACCAAATCTCAGTCTTCCAAAACAAGGGCCGCATTAGCCTTGAAATCAGCAGGTCTAATTACATTTGTGCTCCTGGAGATTGCTGAGGAGTTTTGGTTAGCAGCTCTGGTCAGTGTGTTAGCAGTGGTGGTTACCCAGTGAAAAGGGCTCCATGCCTTTTTGGGTGCACCTTTCCAATGAAGAGCCATAGAAGAAAAGCTTACACTGTCATTTGTAGTTTATTTTACTCCTGACAGTATTTTTCCCTGTTATATTAGCCACAATTTTTTCTCCTGCAAATTCGTCCAGGGAGTGGGAATAAGGGAAATCAAACAAATCGTAGATTTCAGAAAATAAGGAACAGCAAATTGAGCAAAAGGAGGATTATGAAGACTAAATCTTTTGTTCAAAGAGTGATTAAAAAGCATTAAGTTGGATGAAGTCAATCTAGAGCTTAACTGAATGAACCTTCTGCTCTGTTTTTCTTCTGTTTGATTTCACATGTATTAAGAAATTAAAGGATAGGAGAGACCTCTTGAGGACTGCCAAGGATGGGGCTTTTTAAAAAGAATAGTTGAGCAAAACCAACTGAACATAAGCTCTGTTTCCTGGTTTCTAGGCAATGCAAACTGTCCTGGCCAGCTGTGTCCAAGAGCAGCAAGAATAAGTTCAGGGTTTTTTCCAGCAGAGGACTTGAGTAATTCACACCCCAATGTGTGTGCTGTGGGAATTCCCCCAGGCAATGAAATTGTGGGATTTGTATCCTCCTCTCTACATGGCTTAAGTGAAAACAGTTCCCCTGCCCAACAGCAAATACAGCTGCAGTTCATTGCTGAAATAAGGAAGTGTCAGGGTAATTGCTGTTTGCTTTGCATTCAAAATACCTTCTTTTGTTTTTCTGTGGTTTTAGGACTAAATCTGCAGAAGTTGAGGGCATTCAGCTCTCAGGGTGGTTCACCTTAAAGAAAACTGTGCGTTCAGAGGAACACAGCTCCTTTGCAGGAAAGGGCAAAAGTATGAAGTAGGAGTTACCAGTGGATGCTCTACTGAGGCCATGGACTACAGTCTCAAGAAAGACTAAAACCAATGAATAGTCAGGTTTCTGCACTCTGCTTGTGTATGGCACTTGGAAAGCTCTGAGCCTTTGTTTCTACTCTGTGTTTCTAGAGAAAGATTAAGGGAGAGGGACAGGGTGTAGCCATAAACATAAGTGAAGTTGGAGGGTTTTTTTCACAGCTTTTCTGTATTTACTGACTTGTCTTCTGTTTCGACTGTGGTTTTAAGTGAATTGCCAGTTTGTTTTAAAACTAATTGTTAATTTTAAAATTATCTGTCTCCAGTCTTTGCCATCATGGGCTCTTTGGTCTGTACATTTTTATATCTTCCCAATTTGGTCTGTTAACATTTCCTTTATCTGAAATATTCTTATTTCTGGTCTTTGATGTCCTTATGAACATGGTAATTTCCATCTTCTCTTCTGGAAAATGCTACCCTTGAACAGCAGCTGTGTCCCATAGCTCTGCCAGGTGGAGCAATGGCTCATAACAGAGCAATGTAAAACTCTCCCCGTGCCAGCAACATTAAACTGAGTTGTATCGAGCAAAAAACTTTGGCCTTAAGCCTTTTGCTCCCTTTGGATGTTACTTTCCCCCTCGATTCAGACTTCTCTTTCTAATGAAGACCAGAAAGAGGAGTGTCTTCCCCCAAGGCACTTGAATACAGCTTGGAGGAAAGCTATTTTCTTTCCAACAGTTGGTTTTGGTATTTCATCACCTTTCTCATTCTGTGATTGGTGAAAACATGTCCTTCTTCCTCAGAGAGAGACAATAAGTGGCCTAAGGCCTATGGCAAATGTCCAGGGCAGGAGATATCAAACACCTTCTCAGTCTGGTCTGTACCAGAGACTGAGCTCAGTTCCTGTGCAGCGCAGGGCCCAGGGTGCCTGACTGTCTTCATCACTCCTCTACTTTCCCTCTGACCATTCTCACCTCTCTCCCCAAAATCACTATTATTCCCATGGAAATGTGCTTAATCAGCCATCTTACAAAATCTCCATGTGGTTCTAGACAAGAAAGTTGAAAAACTGAAACTGGACTTGAAGTTGTAGGGGATACACATATTTATATTGGTTGAGGTTTTTTCTATCAAGTGCAGTGAATTATCATAGAACAGTAAAGTCTTCTCAGAACTGCTTTTCCAAGGGGTGATGTCGTATAAATCATGAAAACTAGTCATGGAAAATGTTGAGCAGGTCTCCTGGTCCAACCATCTGCCAGGAGAAGATTGTTCCCTGCAGAATTTTCCCTGTTGCTCTGCTGTAGCAAGGTATCAAAGAGATGCTTTATCTGCAAAACAGCTCCATGCCTATTTATAGTCCTGCAGAACTCATTATCTTCAGTTACAGAGGAATGATTTTACCCCCTGTTATGGAATAAGGTCCCTCTCTCCACAGAGTTGCACATTTGCCCATGTGCACATCCCCAAAACCACAAGTATAAAATTTCACATGCGTTTGCTGCTCAATAATTAAATCAGAAATATATCTTATCCACTGACATCACATATCCTGCCCTTCCATAACGTATTGATAAGCAACCAGCTACCTCTTGATTACTCTCCCATGAATAATAGGCAGCACTGCAAAATGTTCCTGCGCTTTTGAAGCAGTGAAGGAGCATTTCATTACCAGATCCTCTCCCTCTTTGCCAGAAGCTACCAAACAATAAAATGGAAAGGAGAGATATAGCTTGTGACATCTGTCAGCGCGAGTAGCCTTTGGTTCAACCTGGACTGTTATAAATATTGTATTTGAAGTATTAGCAAGAGCAGATTGAAATTGCAGCAGGTCCAGAATGAGGCAGCCCGAAGGCTGGCAGTAAAACTGGAAGAAATGAAATGGTTTGGCATAGGTATCTCCTGCTTTGCATTGTACAAGGAATGAAGAGGGAAGAGGGAAATCCTTCTGTCTGATTCGGCTCATCCAGAGCCTCTATTTAGAAGAGCCACTTTTGCCACCCTGGCAAAGATGGACCTTTCCTGCACGGGCAAAGAGTGTGACACGAGGCAGCATCCTCGTAACATGGACTTAATTACCCTCATCACTCTTCTGTGCTTTTCTGGACGTGTTTCTCTATGTTAGCTGTGCTTGCATCATCATTGGATATGCACTCAGTCCTCACTCTGGGCCAGAGCTGGGAGTGCATGTTCAACCTGCACAGGCTTCAGGGGGAATGAGCCAGACTCTGGAGACATTCAGGTACTCAAAGATTAAAAAACAGTAACTAACTCCTTTGGTTTCACAAAATGTGAGCTCCTGAAACTGCCATTTAGTTTTTGCCCTCAGGTTTAGGTACCCCAACGATTTTAAAAATCTGGTTCAAGAATCTCCATCTCGGTCCTTCACTAGTATTATGGAGTATTATTATAGTATTTTGTGAGAAGATAAGAAACTTCTGGCAGAGGTCACATGAGTGCCCCAGCTAAACAGGAAAATTCCTAACACAAGTTCAAATTTTGACAACTTCAAGGGAACAGAAAAAATCAAGGGAGTGTGAATATATCTAATATTCCTTTCAGTTACTGCAATTTTAGGTGTTACTTGTAACAAAAATTTTTTAGGAAAATTTTCTTTTCTTAGGTTCATGATGTTACTGAAAAAAACAGAGAGAGAAAACCAAAAATCCTTTAACATTTTTCCTCCAGCAATAAGAAAATAAAGCAGGCAAAAATTATTGAAGTTGTGGACATTTCCACACCACGAAATAAACTCTCCACCTTGGTGTACATGGGGGATTAGGAAAGCAAGATGCCAGAAATTGGCCTAGACTATATTTCCCTTGAGGTATAGAGAGATACTGAGGGAAATCACAATCATCCCATAACATGTGATTAAGAAATCAGGATTTTTTTTTTCTCATTTTAAGAATGCAACAGACTAGACTGGAGCCACCTGAGAAAGCTGATGGCAAGAGGAGTGGAGAGAAACCATTCCAGTCAATACTTCTGAAGTGTAGGCTTGCATCGTTTGCCCTACAGCATTTCTATTATAGTAGAAATGCTCATATAAAGGAGAATGGCCTTGATCATCCTGGGCAGAAGGATGTTATATAAACATCCAACAGTACTGGCTGATGAGAAGCTCAATGGGAGTCAGCAATGGGCACTTCCAGCCCAGAAAGCCAACACTGTCCTGAGCTGCATCAAAAGGAGTGAAAGCAGCAGGTCAAAGGAGGTTAATCTGCCCCTTTGCTCCACTCTAGTGACACCCCACATGGATTTCTGCAATTAACTCTGGGGCCCTCAGCATAAGAAGGACATGGATCTCTTGGAGCAAATCCAGAGAAGAGCCATGAAGATGCTCAGAAGGCTGGAGCCTCTCTGTTAATGCAGACAGACTGAGAGAGTTGGGGGTATTTGGCCAGGAGAAGGGAAAGCTCCAGGGAAACCTTAGAGCCCCTTCCAGTACCTAAAGTTGCTACAAGAGAGCTGGAGAGAGTTTTTGTACAAGGGCATGGAGTGACAGGGCAAGGGGAATGGCTTCAAGCTGACAGAAGGCAGGGTTAGATGAGATATCAGGAAGAAACTCCTCCCTGTGAGCGTGGTGAGGCCCTGGCACAGGTTGCCCAGAGAAGCTGTAGCTGCCCCATCCCTGGAAGTGTTCAAGTCCAGGTTGAGTAGGGCTTTGAGCAACCTGGTCTAGTGGAGTGGAAAGTGTCCCTGCCCATGCAGGGGGGGTTGGAAAAATACGGTCTTTATGGTCCCTTTGAACCCAAACCATTCTACAATTCTATGAAGTGTGTATTTAATTGCCCTCTTGTTGCTCTCTGGAAGGACTTTCCTCCCATTTCAAGTTGAAGGTTGGTCTAAACTGAAGAGCACTTGGCACAAAAAGGCACTTGAATTTTTCTCTTTAAGGACGTGCAGTTTCACAGCCTCTTTGAGCAGCCTTAAATAGGTGCTGTGAATGGCCAGTCGAGAGGCTGCATTATCATTAGATTTTACCTGAGGGTAAAAAGAAATACACTGTCTGACCTTAGATAGGTCAGAAACACTGGCTATCAAGCAGATGGCAGTAAAATATCCCTGACTGCTCTGCTGCCGTTAAGCACTTCAGAGGTTGTGCCTGCCTTAGGAAACACACCAAGGCTAAGCTCTGCTTGCAGGACTGTACCCTCCACAGGACAGGACAAACCAGCCATCCACTCTACACTGCAGTTATTGATGCCCAGGCAAGGACTGGAAACGATTTTTCATCACCACCCCCGACCCTTCTGCACTGTCATTTTGCTGCTTTGAAACATCCAGCTGCAGCTCTCTCAGTTGTGACCCATGTTGGTGACAGCAAACGTCCCCTTCACAGATGTGTCCTGCACATCGGTAACACTGGGGTGGTGGTCCCACCTTCCCAGACACAAGCTATGGTGTGAGATGTTCCTTCCCTGCCTCCTGCTCTACCTTGACAAGCTGTTGCCCAAAAGGCAAGGCCATGAACAACCTGTCCAGCACTTGAGCACCATGCTGCTGCGATGATGTCCTGTGCCAAGGCAACAGGTCTGGCCACACAGCCTCTTGCTGTCCCTTTGCTGTAGACAGCTGCTATTTGGGGCTGTATTTCTGTCCCCTGTGCAGCGTAGGGTACATACAGTTATCTCCCTTCTCGGACTTCTCCTTTCACACTCGGCACTGCAATTTGGGCTTTGGCTCTCTTCCTAATGACTGTATTATTAGCTCTATTTTCATCTCCTCTCAGCTCTTTATTTTGCAGAGAATTATTTTGGCTCCTCTACATATGACAAATTGAGTGGGTGAACCAAGTCCACAAGCACTGACAGAGAAAGCACGTCCGACCACCATCATTGTCTCCCTCACATGTGTCACTGCTCCTTGTCCACACTGGCACCCTGACTGCTGCCCTGCTGCTTTTCCAAACATACCATGGCACAGCAAGGAGCAGAGTGACCATATGGCCCAAGGCAGCTGGGCCATATGAGCCTCCATTTGCAATGCCCAGTTTGCACTTCCTAGGACACAGAAGGTGTTTAATATGTTATCTGTCACTTTATGGGTTATTCCAGCCTTAATTACAAAGCCAGAAATGGTGCACAAAAGCTGTTCTCTTGAACGTGCTCCCTGCAGGAACAGAGACTTTATCCCATTTGTATCCAGGATACATACCCTGAGATTATCTCGGTTGGTTAGAGCATGGTGCTAAAAATGCCAGATTTGTGGGTTTGGTCCCTGTATGGGCCATTCACTGAGGAGTTGGACTTGATGATCCTTGTGGGTTCCTTCCAACTCAGAATATTCTGTGATTCTGGGGTCTGAGCAAAGCAGCATTCAAGGTGGTTGGTCCTGCCATTTGTCATCTAACCATAGTCCCTGCAGCAGTCCATCAGTGCTCTAGGGTTTTGCTACAGCTAATGGAAATGTGACTTGCAAAGCTGTGGGACAGATCTACAGAGCCCTTGATAGGTTTAGGGAGGGGAAAGGATCTGTGGGACTCTAGTTTTCTCCTGGTCTTCTGTCAGCTTCAGACCACAGAGGTCTGTTGTTAAGGTATGACAAGGATGGAATCATCCTGAATTCACTTCTCACAAACCTCCCTGCGTTTTTGGAAAGGCCTCATTTGCATATCTGTATTCCCAAAATACGTCTCTGGAGATCCCTCTCACTGTGATCAGCAGCAAGTACCAAGTCCTGCAGCCTACAACTGCATAGGAGCTCAGTGCTTCCCACTGCCCGCCAACAGCTGCAGTGGGAATTTCCATCTGCACCATGCAGATTGCCTCCAGATTGTATGGAGAGAATGAACCGAAAAACAAGGAAGGAATCCTCAACTTTGCTATCCTGGCAGCAAAGACTTCTCAAAGGTTCTGTTTCCTTCTGGCTCACTGGAAATCTTTGAGGGAACAGGGGGAGGAAGTATGATAGGAGATTCCATAAGAACAAAGAGGCACCTCACTGCCTAGGGAAAAAGAAGGAGTACAGGTTATGTGCATGTGTTGTTACAAGAAAGTCTTAGCTTCAAAAGAGTTTTCTAACAATTTTACCCCCCTCCCAGGCAACCCATGGTTTTAGCATCAAACTGAGATCACTGGTGGATGATTGCCCACTTCCCAGCAGAAAGAATTCTATGAAAGCTGCACATGGTTTTTAATGTTTAGTGACACAAAATCAATTGGAAGTGGTTGCTGGCTTCCACAATCAATTTCAGGATATCTCTCAGAGAACAGGAGAAAGTGGGGGAGTTTCCATTAGCCCTGGAAATCTCATCAATGATAGGAAAATGGTTATAAATAACCCTGAACTCCAAGAAACGTATTAATAACCTTGTCCTCACTCATTTCTCATGTTCTGTGAGAGGTTAGAGTTTTGTCACTGGTAAGGTCATATCTTGGTCTCAATTCCACCCCTTCTTTGCACAAACACTCAAACATCCACATGGTTGTGAGTGCCTTGAGAGATCCATGGCTCACAGTTGCTACCTCAGGAGCTGTCCCTGGTCTAGGAATATCTGAGGGACAGGAATCACAGAGGGTTAATCCTCCTGCCTGTTGGCTCTGCCCCACAGTGAAAGGCGTTCTTGCCAAAATGTAGTGTAGGCAGCTGTCCTGCCCCATACTTGGGTGGGAAGGGGCTCCCTGGGGAAATATGGAGCTCCCTGTCCTGGGTGCACACGCAGACTTGTGTGGCCAAATTCACCCAGATGCTCATGGGTGGCCACACTCAAGGGCTGTTCGGTCAATGAGAAGGTTCCTGCTGATTTTGATGGGCTTTATGCCATTTGCCAAGCTTAATGCTGCATGGCATGAAGTGCCCTTCTTCTGCCCTTGTTTTGCTCAGGCTGGAGGAGTGTGATGCCTTCTGCCAGCTGGAATCTGGAGGGGGTGGGGGGTGAAATGTTATTTTTGCATCTTTAAAAAAAGAAAAACAGGCCTAAGCAAAGTTAGGAACAGCCCTGACTTCAGCTCACTCAATGCAAAACAAGAGACTGTTTTCAAATTTTGCAGGTTCGCTCCAGGACTCCAGCTAAGTGAAGTCAAGGCAGGGTTTGTAATGCACAATTTAATCAGTGAATTTGTAAATCTCAAAAGGCGTGCTTAATTTAATATTGTTTCTAATGGCTATTGTCTTCATGCTTGCCTGTTTCCCCGGTGTTTTTCCCTTTTGTAATTACTGGAATGGGCATTTCCAGGTGCACTGCATATATTAGCAAGCAGTTTCATTTTAGTAATGGGTGAGACACTTTCAGTGTTTATTTCTTCATTGCCCTAATACTTACTTTATTAAAGGTTCTGATTCTTCTAAAGGAGAAAAATAAACATTTACCATTCCTTTCTACCTCATTTACCTCTTCTGCAGGAAAAAAACAAGAAGAGTTAAATTACTTATTGGCCACGGTTAGACCAGGTTTAAATTATCAGAGAAAAGAATAAAAAAAGGGGATGCTTGGTCAATTATAGAATGGTTTTGGTTGGAAGGGACCTTGAAGATCATGTCACTCCAACCCCTTTGCCATGGGCAGGGACACCTTCCACTAGACCAGGTTGCTCCAAGTCCTGTCCAACCTGGCCTCGAATGCTTAAGACCTATTCTCACCCCTTACTGGGATAAGAACTAAGCCCTTGTTGAACTTAAAGCCATTCTCTTGAGTGTCAGGACTTCACAGCTATTTTAAGCTCTGTTGGGGGCACCTGCAGTGTCCCTTTCCTACACCTCATCATCATCCCCTAGCAATAATGTGCATTTTTGCCCTGCTTGCCCGGCAGTGTGCAGCCTGGGGACTCGTGGGGTGCAGGAGCCCAAGCCTTGCCCAGCCACCCCAGACTGCTGCTGAACGCTGCAGCAGGAATTCAGCATCTGCTGACAGCCTTCATCCTGCTGCTCAGCAGCATTTTATTATACATGCACAACACCCCTTTGCCACATGCTAGTCTAATTTTCAGATTAGCTGTTTATTAGCATTATTACAAACATGGCTCTTCATCTCCTATTAAATGGCAGCGCAGCCACTGTGCTCCTGTGTGAAGCCTGTAAGGAAGCACTTGGTTCACTAAATTACCCTGCAAATGTCAAACTTGCTCTGTAATATTAGCTGTACATCTTACATCCTCTTTATTAAGATTTTGTGTCTTGAGGGTGCCCTGTGGCATATAGATTTTTTAAAATACGAACCGGTGTCATTTCGCTGTTTAAAAGAACATTTAATTAAACAGGATTCATTGCTTGTATGGGGCAAGTTAAATGAAAACTAAATAGAAGGCATATGATTACATGTTATTAAGCAGTGACTGCTCCAGAGACCAAACTCTTTTAACACAACATTAAACTGAGCTCATTTCATGTGCACAGGTTAGCTCTGGCCTGCGAGGGCATCATATTTTGAGAGCAGCAGAATGGTTATGGGTACTAAACAGCTTTTAACAAAATGTGTGTTTCAGGGAAGAAACCTTACCTAAGCTGGACTTTTACCTATGCTAATGACAGAAATCAAAGCTTTGCACTGATTCTAGGTAACCTTCTAGAAATTACCACTTTTATAGTGTCAGATGCAAATGAGAAGATCGGCTTTGTTTATTATTTTGCTAGCTATAAATTAACAAGGGGCCACAATGACTATGAAAATAAAATTGGAAGTATTTTTTAGGCTTGAGTCGTTGGTTATGTCATGGCTTTTTAATGTTCGTTAGGAAAACAAAAGCAATTATAACTTGAACTCCATTACACAAATTCCTATTCCCTACTACTTTTATGTTAACACTGTTGGTACAATCAGAATTTTTTAAGACAAGCACTCACCAAATTTCCTTTCCAGGCATCCTAAGCTCATTTTTGAATGCCTACTGTTCTCCAACCCCACCCCTAAAACTCACCACGATTGTGAGCCTACAAAACCTTCAGCAGTGGTATAGCACTCAGTGGGCAAAAGTTGCTATTTTTATATGAATTGCGGACACCTCACTGTACTCTTACAGCTCCCAACTACTTTGGTGGTTTCGCCCTTCATTTGGAGGAGGGATAAGTGTTCAGGTGTGCATCACTACATGGCCCTGGCTGGGTGTCATAGCCCTCTCCCCCCTTCCTTCTTGCCTGCTGATTTACCTGTTACTAAGGTTAAAACCACAACAGTGACAAGCTCCAGCTCAAGCCCTCTCCAAATCCTCAGAAGGACACAATAACTATTTTCTCTGCTTGCAAGTGAGCGTGCACAGCTAGAGCTCCAGAGAGGCAGCTCTCAGCATGAGGTTCATGACTGAAAAGCATTAGGTGATTGAGATCTTGTATCTAAGACTGGAGCTGTTTCTTCCAATAAAGTAACTTAAAGTCAGGCTGTTTGGCATGGTAGCTGCTGCTGGGACCAGTGCTGTGTGTCCCTTTGTGTGTGCCCTGAGTGACACCGTGTTGCAGTTAGGACCTCGCAGTGGGAGGATTTGGCTCACAAACCTCCTCAAATCACATGGAGAGCACAAGGAAGAGGTTTCTCACAGATGTGAGAAAGATGTGTGAAGCAGATGCAGTCAGGGGTGAGGCTGCACTGTCTCCCTCCAGTTCGGCTCCCCTGCCCTCTCTGTTGGTACAATCAGCACTGAAGCTGATTCAAAGCACCAGTCACCTCATTCTGCCTCATTCCCCCAGTTCTAGGAGAAGCTTTATCAATCTCTTGGGCATGAAGGTGCCTAGTGACCAGAATAAACACTTGTGTCCTAAAAATGGTGAGGTTTAACTCCTGGGCTCTCCATTCTGAGCAGGTGTGGGCAGCTCTGCTTGCTGCCCTCAGTGCTCCTGGCACGGCCCCAGGGCACCTCAATGCCCGGAGCTACAGCCTGAGCCCCTGGGCTCCTCTGAGGGTTTGGGCTGCTGACTGCTGCCTCAGTGCACGTCCCTGGATAATAGACAGAGTAACTTTTGCCTGTGCATTAGGCCAGACATGTCCCCCTACCTCTATCTAGGTCAGCAAGAGCTTTGGGAACACAAAAGTGTACTCTGAAAAATAAAAAAAAAAAAAAATAAAAAAAAAAGAGGACGAGACCTTCCTATTTTTAGGTTGTTTTAATTGCTTTTCATGCTTTTCATAACAGCTGAGAGGAAACTCTTCCCTCAGAGTGCCACTTCCCCTCTCACACCTCTTCTGGGAAGACCTGGAATTCTCAGCCTCTCCTGCACTGCAGCCCAGTCACAGCACCAGCTTGGCTGCTCCTGGGGTCCCTATCAAGCTCATCTCTCTCGTCTTCTCTGTGCGTCTACTTTTTATCTTTCTTTTTTTGCCTGCAAAAGAAACTGAGCTCCACCATGCATTGTTCGTGCAGACATGCTGCCACATATCCATGAAAAACAGAGTTATAACAAACAAATTGAAACGAATAAAGCAGTCTTGGAGCAACTCTGCCTTCCAAGTGGGAGTGTGGTTGTCCAGAGGTTCAGTTTATAACTTTTGGGCTTTGAAACAGGTGGAGACCCTGCATTGTTTTTGTTCATTAACACAATCCACCCTTGGGGCACATTAGTATGGCCATGGCTTTGAGGCGAGTTGTAGCCGATATAGTAACGTACAGGGACGTAATTAGCAGTGTTGGGAGGGCTGCTGTGGGCAGATGGGAGCTGAAAAGGCTGTGCCTGTTGTGAGACAGGGTTTTTATATGTATTGGCCTGGGAGTTCAAAGCCATGTGTGATGAATGACCTTACATACCGACAAGCCATTTGAACAGTAAACCATGGCATCTGTGTCCCTTTCTTGGTTACAGGGCAGTTGTACCCTCTCTGGAAGTCATGCCAGAATGAGGTTTCTCTTAGTCATCTGCATTATCCTTTCCTGCTGTGTGGCTTACCTACCCAAGGGTTTAAATCAGCTGTTCAGCTGGGTGGCCTGAGGTTCACCTGTAAGTTAAGAAACTCACAAATTTCTTTCACCATTATCCTTTGCCTTCCAGCAGACCCCAGTTTCTGCCTTAGGGCAGCTGTCCTCAGGCACAGCCTCTAAACCCCTACAAGGGAAGAAAAAGAGTAGCCAGGAGCTGTAAGACCCAGAAATACTGCAAAGTCTGTGATGAAAAGCCTCTGTCTTTGGCATACTACAAGATTGTTCTTGTTTGGGGTTTTTGCAACCATATTTTTTATCCCCCCATACCATTACCTACTGCCAGGCACACAGTATTACAGCTGCCCATAGGTACCTGAGTATTCATCTCATAGTTTGCTATCTGCCCTGGCAGTACATCCACCTGAGCAACAGTTCACCTGACCTATTTCAGGAAAGATCCCAGTCTCAGTAAAAGCTCCTAATGGAAATACCCTCTGTCTGCTGGGTCTCGACCTTTCTCACGTTTTGTTTTCCAGAAAACTGTAATTCAGGCACTCTTAGCATCCGCTCTCACATGGCAATATCCAAGAGTACCTGTTTTTTATACATGCACAGCAAAAAACCTTCTATTCAGAATTTAAGAGCATTACACTAACACACCACTGCCTTTGTCTTCCCTGGGATTAAATGTAGGTTTGTCAGAGTTCGTGCTCCTATGGGCTGCGCACGCACTGCTTTCAGTGGCCTAATGCTTGCCCTCAGCTTAGATGTCAGTTGTTATTAGGAAAAAAGAATGAAATTCCAGAAGAAGAGGTTTAGTGTGTCAAATGAGTAGCAGCACTTCTGTGCCATTATGTCTTCTACAGTATCCCCAGTGATGGGCATTTCATCTTGGACTACAATAAATTCTAAATGGTTGGACTATCATGATTATTTATTTAGTGTTTCTCCTGCTGTGGTCACAGATAGGGACCCAGGGGACAGTATCCTACACATCTTATATATACAGGGCAAGCACTTGTCATAGTTTTCCTTAGTATTTTTCCACCTATTTAAACTCAGGGACCTCATGTGCTGGACACTGGATGTTCCTCCTCAAAATGCTTCTCATCCACTATGTTCTTGTCTTCTCTTCAACACATGTAAAGGTCTAACATCTGTTCCTCTTCCAGCAGGAGTCCCAGAGGTCACCCAGCTGCCATAGGAATGGCAACCTTGTTCTCAGGATTTATAGATCTGAGCAACAGCAGCCATGGGGGAGGCAATTGCTGTCAGCCAACTCATCCATGATCGCTGATCCAAATTTGTATCAAATCCTTAGAGTCCTCTTCCCTAAATAATGCTCTGTTCTTCACATAAAAAAAATAAATTTGTTATTTATACAACAGATGCACCTAAACCCACCAACCAAGATGAAGACTCAATTGTGCTAGGTACTATAAAAACAAGCAGTAATCCCCCAAAGAGCTTTTAAAGTAAGGGATTGATAGTTTAGCTTTCCTGGGAAGACCAGTCACAGTGAATCTTTAAAATCTATTTCTATGCATAGCAGAGAAAGTTGTTGGTCTTTCACTCCTTACAGCTCTTGATAGCACACATAAAGCACCAAACAAGAAAGCCACACGTGACTTTGCAACTCCAGCCTCTGACAGGATCCTGCAGATACATCCACTGACTCCTAAGATGGAATTTATTCCTGAATCAGGAAAATGATGACTGGGGAATTGCTCCTCACTTAAAATACCAGCCCCACAGTGGCAGATGTGATCACAACAGGCTTCATAGAGAGGAGCGATCCCTAACCCTTTGCATAAAAGCATATTACTGACCTTCTGCTGCACTCTTCTGCACTGTCTTCTTGGACATGCCCAAAATCGTCACTGCTAGAGTGGTTCGACTCCCAAGCTTGCCTCGGTGCACTTTGAAGCAGTTTGTTCTAAGCCAGTCATGTTCACTATCCTAATCTGACACAGAGCCTGATGGAAAAATCTGTGATCGATTATAGCAGCAGGACAAAGAGATATGAGAGGAAAACAATGCAAAAGAACAGATATCAATCACTGGCTCGCGACGAGCCTGAAGAAGGTAGCTGATGGCATTCCTGAATTTGAAGGCAGTGTAGCACATCTTTTTGCTGTTGTAGGTAAACACTCTGAGCTGCAGACTGTTTGTCTTACAGACAGACCGATTTGGTATGAAAAGTGGATTTTGAAGTATGGATTATGTTGGAAGCGGATAAAATAAACTATTGGTTTGTTACCTTGAAAATGGTGTAGCATGTAATGGGTGTTCGCAGCAGTTTCACAGCTGCTTATTACTCTTCTTTTTAAGCTTCTTTTAAGCTGTTTTTTTTTTTCTTTTAGATTTACATTTTTTAGTTGATTGAATGTGAAATATATGATGGAACAAATTTGTATTGAATAAGAAATAGACACGGTCAACAAACTTTAACGTTGAGTTAGCTTTTTTCTCATTGCTGGACAAGATCATACTTCAAAGCAAATTAAAAATGCGAAGCCAAATCCTGATTGCAATGCAGGCAACAGAAATCTTCCTGTCAGCCTCAATAAAAGCAGGTGTAAGTTTTCAGTATTAGTCCAGTCCATCCAATTCGCGTGTCTTTCTGTCTTTATCTAATCTAATACATGGTCATGAGATAAATTACAGCAGCGTATGATAAATTGCATTGCTATTCATTTTTGGCAAGATCACCTATACACTGGCCACTAATTCATCTTCTCCAGGATCCATTGTAATACACCAGATCCTTGAAACTGCCTCTAAAATACTGTCATTTCATTTTATTTAAGAAAACAAAGAGATTATATCTGCTGGCAAATATCCTACTTACCCTCACCAAAATAAATGATACCTCATTGTGACCTCTGTAAAATCGCAGTTATAAAAGTATCAAAATGTATTTATAGCATTAAGAGTCCCAAAGGTCCTTATATTCTGCGTGACTGGAAAACCATGACATGATTTGTATTGAGGGATTTCAAAGTGGGAAAGGACGACACGGTCTTTAATTCATTTAATTCTGTGTTCATTGGGCTCTGGTTTTCTTTGCGTAGAAATTTGATATTATGGATAAAATACACAAAACTGAGTAAGAAATATGTGATATTGTAATAAAATTTTCTGGTCCTTATTTAGAGCAGTTCACCACTCTTGAACAAAGCCCCATTCTGATTCACACAAGTACCACTTTGGACCCACACACTCAGGCATCTTTGCTGGGTACCAGTCATATCCAACCGGGACTGGAAAGAGGTATATTCCATTAATGTGAAAAGAGAGTACAACTTCTTTCCCCTTACACCCATCAGATCCATCCTTGTATTCCCCTTGGATCCACCACCAGCATGAGCTGTTGGATGTGCTGGAGTGGGGGTGGGCATTGGGCTTTATCCTGAGCCAAACCCCATCGTCTCAGCCCAATGTCCCACCACTCTACTGCCAAGGAAGAGGTGAAGCTGGTTGCAATTTTGGCTGGAGACTTGTTAGTGTTTGTGCCTCTGCTCAGTGCCAGCCCGGGAAATTGCTTTCTGCTCCTTGGCATTGTCACTTTGACTGCCAACAGTCACCTCCTCCTCACCCCACCATAAATCACAGTGAAACAGTGCCATGAAACATCCAACAGCTGCTGAATTTCACCCAGGGGATTGCTGCACCTCAGTGGCAAGTGAAGTGATTTTGCATATCAAGATTTCAAAGTAATTTGGGGCATCGTGAAATGAAAGACATTGCTGATGTGAAAAGAGAATTATTATATTTACTCCAAAATCCATTGTCCACCCCATGAAAACAGTAGTTAAAAACAGAGAGCATATTGCGGGATGATATGAAAACCTGGCCTTGCTGGTGGGAGGGAGTTTTCCCAATGATTTCAGGGAAAGGAAGGCTTCATCCTACACTATTTAGGAGCCAGTGAGGCATAATGGTTAAGTCCAGCTAATTGGATGCATTGCTATAGGCACTTGAGAAATGTGATAGACAGATGCATTCAGCTAGATAGATATCCCTTGGTGCAGAGAGCTGAAGTCAATTACAGAGTTAAATTGTGAAAGATTTGACCTGATGTCATTTATATCTCAAGTCATAATTAACGCTTAAAGTTCAACTCTATGGCAATTTTCTTTTAATAACACTTAAAATCTATATAGAGCTGAAAGAATTGCATAGACGTGATGAAGGATGACTTGAGTGGATGCCAGGATTTCAGTGTTAGTAATTAATCCTCAAAACACCTTTGTGAGGCATATGGAAGTATCATTTCTCTCCAGTTTCTCCTTTGAAGAGAAGCAGGGTGTGCTTAATGCCTCCCCAAAGTCTGTGGCACCTGGAGATAAGGACTGAGGCTCTTTCAGGTGCTAAAACAGTGAATACTTAGCTCTGCCCTGCTCCCATCTTTTTGTCCTGATGAATTTTTAAATTTTACCACAATCTTTAGAAATATTATGGACAAATTACTTGACAAATAGCCTAGGTTTTTTCCAATTAAAATCTATGCAAATGCAGAGCCTAAAGATCTGTCATAAGCACAGCTTCTGCCTCAGAGGTTTTTATGTGGATGAAATATGAATCTTACTGAGGGAAGAAACGCGCTCTCGGGCTGAGACCTTGTAAGCTGGGATTCAGCTCCCTGCAGATTTTTATGGTCAGCTTATAAGTGCCCGTAAAGCAGGGGTAAAATAGAAGTGCTGACAAAACTTTTAAACTACAACAGTGGAAATGGCGCCACAATAATTTATAATCTACAGGCAGCTTTGGATTTATTATCACAATGACAAATGCACTGTCATTGTTAATAGGATATTTCCCAGCAAGGACTTCTTGTTATGCAAGCCAGGTTCACTATGTCATGCAGCATGATAGCAATAAAGTCTACAAGAATTTGTAATGAACTTCAATTACTAATAGATTATGGTTAATGGGAAATATGTGCAGTAAAGATATGGGTTTTTATATGCGCCTTCTGGTACTGTACAAGGCAATGATTTATGCTACAATTTCTGTTAACATTCTCCTGTATGGAAAAAAAAAACCCTAAATTGGTGGAAAGCCACTCCGTCCGTAACAAATATTTAAGATAATTTTGCACGTCATGTAAATGAAGATGTAAAATTAGATATTAATCCATTTCATTTTAGCATTTGTATTTTTATTAAAAATGAAGACTTTGCCCTACTGTGTAATGACATTAAAAATCCTATCATGGGCTGCAAGCATGAATTACACCGATGTAGGAATGGCGACAGCAGCCGAGCTGTGAGTGCATTTGTTCAATTTGCTGTTGTAATTAACGGAGCAGGGAGAGTATTTTTCTATGTATGATTTAAAGTAACAGCCCTGGAGCTGCTCAGGCAGATGTGTTTGATGCAGAGGGATATATCCATGAAGTCTGGGCTCCTTTGGAGGGGCTCACCCTTTTTCTCCCCTGCTGTGGCTCTGCCGCACCCTTCCCGTGTGGCATCACTCCAAAGCCGTGCCTTGCTCGTGGACACTGGGCTATTCCCACGAGAATTATATTGGGAAATAATCACCTGATGCACCATCAGAGCCACAAGCTCATTCTTACTTATCAGAGGGACACAGGCCTGGGTGTTTGCCTGCTGTTTCAAAGGAGACGTCCTCCTCTTCCTCCTCCTCCCTCCCTCCAGCTTTTTTCTCCTGTACCTGTATTAGAATCTGTATATTCCAGGTTTATGTGCCTATGAAATGAAAACCAAAATGAATGCCTCCCAATTTGAAAACAAACACTGTTCAGAGCCATCTCTGAGAAATATATAGATGCAATATAAAGGATTGCATTTACCAGAGTCACATTTCATTGCTAAAATGTGTATTTAGCCAGAAAGAGGCACCCATGCATGAAGAACTCTCAGGTTCATTTCTGGTATATTTTTTAATACAGGTATCCTGAAGCCTAACATGTTTCAATCAGTGTTATGCTAGTTTAATACCACTGCTCTCAGTGAAGCTCTGTATAAAGCCTATAAGCTAGTTTTCTAGGGGTGCAAGCGAGGAAAATGTGGGGATGAGATTTGCTCTTTTTATAAGTCATGTATATATAAAGCAAGAGGAATGGATTCAAACTGACAGAGGGTAGGTTTAGATTAGATATTAGGAAGAAATTCTTCATCTTGAGGGTGGTGAGGCCCTGGCACAGGTTGCCCAGAGAAGCTGTGGCTGCCCCATCCCTGGAAGTGTCCAAGGCCAGGTTGGATGGGGCTTGGAGCACCCTGGTCTAGTGTAAGGTGTCCCTGCCCATGGCAGGGAGGTTGGAACTGAATGATCTTGAAGGTTCCTTCCAACCCAAAACATTCTATGATTTTATGGTTCTATGAAGGCCCATCCCATCGGCCCACACATCTAACTGGGGGTTTGCAAAAACCAAGGCTGGTCTGGAGATGTGCTTTTGGACACAATTTCTGCTGGTTGAGATAAGGCAGACTTTCTGAGAGGAAAACAATTAATTTGGTGCAGAAAGCACACAGGTAAACTCAAAATTGCTGTGTAAATCCCAGTCCATGGAAAAACTGCACTCCCCAACTGTGATGTGGAATATCAGTATCTCACTGTACAACTGTGATTCTTACATGAAAATGTGGTCCTTCCCTCTGTTAGGAAGCTCTTTGAGAGATTTACAAAACGTCCTACAGTTTTTATGGTAAAATGAGCATAAAATTGTGCTTCCCCATACTCATTTCCTACTAAGTAATATTTACTTCTTGGAAATGTGTGTGTTCCAAATTTAAAATTAAAAATAATTTATCCCTTAAGGGTGCTCTGCTAATTCAGTTTTCTCCCAGTCCCTTAGCAGAAGCAGCAGCATATACAGAATGGAGTTTACTGTATTTTTTTCCCCCAGTTTTTTAATGAAATTCTCCTCAGAAGCAGAAGAGGGGAAGGAGCTCTCTCGTGCATTCACATTGAACATCTTTTGTGTGTATGTGTGGCCATATCCTCCTCTCTTCTCTCCGTATCAGCTCTGCTGCTCCTCATCTTTCCTGCTCTCTCCTGCATTTTCAGAACGAACCTCCCCCAAAACCCCTAAAACCCTTTTTTCATGTGGGTTATTTTTTAGGTCTGCTAAAAAAAAAGAAAACAACAGGACCTGCATGTGCATCTTGTTGGGTTTTGTTGTTGGATTTGAGGGGGTTTGTTTTTGTTCTGGCATTCCTGTGGCTCTCAAAGATCTCTCACTCCTGACAGGGTTGATGTGGCAATACTCAGCGGTCACCTCCTTTGCAAGCACCATTTAGAAAAGGTCACTGACAGCATAAAAGAGCTATGAAAATAATTGTATTTTTAATTTGTTTCCCATTAGAAATGCATGCAGCAATCTGTTCTAATGAGAGATGTTCTTCCTTTCCTGCTTTGGCATGTGACTGTAGCCGCTTACAGATATACTGAGGTCTTTTAATGCAGGAGTCTGTACACAGTCTGTGTAAAGTGGTAATAGATCTTGTTCTGTTCAACAGCTGAGAAATACCAAGGAAACATTCTAAAATACACCGGAATTAATATTTGAGCACTAGAAGAAGTTTGTGTTTCAAATAATTTGCCCCAAAATGAATATAAACAGCTATTAATGCCTAATATGATCTCTTGAAATCACTTCATATCATTAATAATCTATATTGTATCAGATATGTGTGTGCAAAAATAAAACATAATTTCTTGCAGCTAAAGTATTACCTAAAGTAAACCATTTCAACACTGAATCAAATTACTTCAATGGCAGAAATCACACCTGTCTCACGGGACAAATTGAGTATTCAGACTATTAAATCCATTCAAGCGACTATATTGTATTCCACTATGCATTGTGCCTCATAGAGAGCAAAACAGCTCCTAAAACTATAAAACCATTTAGCAAAACAAATGCATCAACCCCAACAGCCTCAAATGGAGCAGGGACTGAGGAGGTGAAACAACTTCTTGCTGAACTCTCTATATACTGAACAGAGTTACCTGACACCACATCACTGAAAATGAAAAAAATGCTACTGGAACTGGTCAGTTTGGTATCCATTTTATTTTTACATTTTCCTAGTTACAAAGCTCACAGGCCTTCGTGGCCCTCGCTGCCTGTCGAGGGAAATGCTGTGACCAGAAGGTTTGTGTGGTTAATTACAAATACAAAAAAAAAAAAAAAAGTCCTGTGTGACTCCTGTGTAGCTGCTGATTCCTGACAAAGACTTTGCATCAGGGCTCACCACTGAAATCCACCTCTCCAGGACAGTTTTTACCAACCCTGTGCCTCAACCATCTTCCATTGTTTCCCTCTTGTACATCGTCATAATGTAAAAATCCAGGAAAAAGGAAGCAGTGCCATTAAATGGAGTTGGCTTTGGAGGCAGGAGAAGGTAACCACCGAACATGCAGGTGTGAGCCCACTTTCACAGTAACTGGAGGTATGAGATCTTGAAGGCACAAGCTCAAGAAATCCCATCAAGGAACCACTCAATAGTCGGTCACTCTGAGACTCCACTCCTGCCAGCTCCACTGAGAAGCTGTAGTTTGCTTA
The DNA here is from genome assembly GCA_013396775.1 of Cephalopterus ornatus. Lineage (NCBI taxonomy): Eukaryota > Metazoa > Chordata > Aves > Passeriformes > Cotingidae > Cephalopterus > Cephalopterus ornatus. Next base: position 724,197 of record VZRE01001354.1, read on the forward strand.
CTTGGTCTGTATAGAGTTTTTAAATGAAGATGATGAAACCACATGTAGTTGTGGATTATTTCTTAGGAAATGGTTGGGTTTCTGTAGTGCCTGAGTGGATAGTCTGAGTTATAGCTGATTATACAACATCCATATGATAAAACACAATTTGCTGCCTAGTGAGTTAAACATTCATGGATTAGGGTAGAATTAATCAGGTATTAAAGCTCACTTAGAACAATTGATGTTAATACTGATTTCTTAACAAGCTCCAAAAATTATATATCAGTGCTGAATTAAGCCATTTAAAAAGATTAAAAAAAGGTATTTCAGTCCTTAACAGTCTGTATCTGACTTTTTGCTTTAGATCAAGAAGCAAGAAGAGGTTAATTCACGGCTCAATCACTATTACACTCAGGTTGTTATTGAAAAGCACCTTCCCATCTCTGTTTTCACTGCATCCAGGCTTTCTTAACTCTTCCATTAACTGACGCTTTAGTTCAGGAGGAGCAGTTTTCGAAAACTCAAGTGTTTCTGTCAGGAAATCCAGCAACAGCTCCCCATCTTTGTCCCCTTCAATAAAGCAGCTCGTTATGTCCATGTGGGATGGGAGCTCGTAGAGCTGGTACTTCAGCCCTGCTGAATCCAGTATCTTTGGCAAGTGACCAGAGGAAACATAAGAGCAGAGATCATCCAAAGGGAGGGAAGACCCACACTTCTTCCACAGCGTTTCCCAGCCACTCTTTCCTAAGAGACGAAACACCAGAAAAAATGCTCAGGAGCAAGGAAAAACATTATTTGAACACATTTTTGATCATCTGTGTTTTTTTAGCAGTTGTCATCACTGCGAGCAGGATCCTTCCAGAGTTGGGATGTGTCCTGGTGGAGAAGGCTGACTCCCTGCTTTTGTGCCTCAGGTTTGGGGACTACCAGAGTGGAGGGACACGCTATCTACCCTGGAGCTCCAGCACCTTTCCCCAAATCCCCCAGCTGAGGCCAGAGCACTTCACACCCATGCATGTACCTCTTCTCAAGAGACATTTTACAAAACAAAACCAGCTGGGTAACTTGAAAACTCCCCAGTTACGTCTTCACATCTTTATTTTCCCTCAGTCTCAGGATGTCTGATTCAGTATTTCTGCTGTAAATCACTTTTAAAAGGATCACCCACAATGACTGGACAGGATGAAAATAACTTGGAGCCTAATGAGCAGCTCTTGAAAGTTACAACTATAATTCTCCCTTAAGTACTAAAACCAGTTGCTCCGCGGTTTTGCAGTTGCTTTATCTGCAAACAGTTATTTATAGTCAAATAAACAGTTTGGTGTTTAGAAGAGAGGCTACAATATTTTCTTTCACCTGGTGGAAATTGAATGCAGAGCGCTAATTGCAGGAAATTTGCTGGTGTCAGTGTTGTGTGACTCAGTGCCGTCTCTGAGCCGAGCAATTATACAGTACCTGAATGCAGCATTATTATAATGGCCCTCGACAGGCTCAGCATATGGCACTGCTTTTGTTTTCAGGGCGATGTAAACAGATCCATAGCTCCTGCAACTCGCCTGCTCTCCTGGCAGGGTCGGAGCAGGAGGGATTGCAACTCCACCAAGTGACCCAAGCCCTCTCCTACAAACCCTGCTCCCAGACTGGTTTTTAACTAACACACCCTGATATGTTTGTGTTGGAGAAGACATTTCCTTTTTTGAAATGAGCTTTATTCTGCTGATCTTTCAGCAACTCTTTTTGCTTCAGTGCTCGTGTTCACGGCACTTCTTCTTTCCTCTCTCTATTCTCTTGTTTCCCTCAAGGTTTTCCCTTGCTTTCCTCTCTTCTATTCTGAGTTCTGCTTCTCTCTCCCAATCTTTTGTTGGCTCCAGCAACTTCTGCTCCATCAGAAAACGTGGAGTCACATGGCCCAGAGAGGACTTCAAATCCTCTTCATGAACTCAGAACTTTAATAATTTTAATTTTGAATAAGCATGTGTTCCTTCCTTTATTCACATTTTGTGAATATCCAAATGAACAGGTTAAGCAAATGAAAAAGAATTTCAATTAAACATGTGTAGGTAATCAGCAATAAATAGTCTGACATGATCTATTCTCATTCAGCCAAAGAACAAGTATAGGTTGTTTTAAAATAATTTAAAATAGTATCATTTAAAATAGAGATTTCTTGTCATGAACTGCTTGAAAACACTTTGAACCAAAAACATTTTGGATAAAAAATAGTTTGAATAAATTCAGTTCAGAGAATTGTCACTTCATTGTGGATCTTTCATGAACAAACTAAAAAGCGACTTCATCAAATACAGTTTGCAGACATGGCCAAATTAAATAAGAAATTAAGCTTAAACCTTTGAACAAATAATGCTTAACATCCCTTTCAAAATTATCAGATGAGACTGTTTACACAACTAAAATTTTCATAGCTTTTAAGGCAAATTAAAGGCTTTCCAGAGTCAAATTGGACTCCACCATTTCAGTACCTCTGGCATACCACGCTCACAGTATTAAAAGGCCGTTGTTTGCTCCTGCATTTTCCTGCTGGATTGACCACAGAGCATCTCTACGAGACCTGAAACAGCCTAAGAATGCTGTTTTCCACACAAAAATGATGATATTAAGGAAATGGGCAGTTTGAAAAGAAAATGAACCATATGTGCTGTAACACCTGCTGTATGGCACAGCCGAGCCCCGCCGCGGCCGTTTGCTTAATGCCACAAGTCTCCAGGAGCGAGATAATGCAGTGCCCAGCCTGGAAAGCCTTTTCCAGCAAACAGCAGAGGCTGGAGCAGCTCTTCTGAGTGAGAGCCTCTCTCCTGATGTGGGACCTCTGCTGTTGTCCACAGCTGGACAGGCTGTAGGATGGGGAAAAGCAGAGGGCAAGAGGAAAGTGTTTCGTGCCCACGAGGTGGGTTTGGTGGCTCATAACACCTTGGTGTTTATGACTCACACAGGTTTCAGTGGATGTCAGTTCACCTCTATGGCCTGTGCTAAACTCACAGGAACCCCAGAGGTCCTCACAGCTCTTGCCTGACTGAGCAGCACTGGTGGAGCAGCTCTCACCTGACACCAGGATAATGAGGAGCTTCGCCTGTGAATCCAGGAGGCTATGGAAATACCGGACAGTTGCTGGGACATCTTTCACATAGTACAGCATCTGGAAAAAGCAGAGATGCTTACAGACATACAGTGCCATCCTGACTATTATAACTAGTACCACTGGTAAAATAACCCAAAAACAATCCTGACAGGCAAGCAGTGGGACAACAAGGCACATTAGCAAGATGCCAGGCAGTGGGCTCACACTGCAGGCTCAGGCTGTCACTGCTGTGCCTGCTCTCTGGCTCTCCCAGAACCAAGCTCATGTTCATTCATTAACCTGAGATAGAGAGATTTGCCTTTCTTCGCAGTGAAGATGACTTGTAATGGCTTCAGTGAACTTGGAAATACAAAGGCAATTTCATGGGGAGGACAAGGAGCTTTTGAAGACACTAGTTAAAATGTATTTTTAGTTGACTGCCACCCACAGCCTGGTTAATAGGACTACTGTGCTCAAAGCTGCTTTTCATTTTTGCAGTTCACTTATGCTGAAGTACTTCAAATTACTGGGAAGTAAACTCACCTTTCTTCCCCTTAGAGTGGATAATGAGGTCACATACTTCATGCATACTTTTAACAGCCACGACTTTGATAGCATTTACTTTGCAGAGACTCTTACCTGGATCATGTGAATGAAGTCCCACTTTTTAGACTTCTTTTCTGCATTCATTCGCCTTTCATATTCATAAGCTGTCTCCTTGTGCCAGGTAAACTTTACGTTCTCAAGGTTTGATGTCTGAGCCACACGCTCTTAAATACAGGAGAAGGCAGGACAGAGTTATCTCGATTGTAAATATGATTTCCACTCAGAGCTTTAATACATGCAAAAGTCATATTTAGGTAGAGAGTCTTGGTACCAGTTTAACACAACAGGGGAATATTTAAAACCATTAGCCCATATGTGAGGAGGAGGCTGTGAAGGGCTTCATAGCATGAAGTCTTAAAAGGGTCTGATGCTTTTCCCTTTGCTTCCTCATTTGGGCTCCTGTGGTCTTTACGTGACTTAAAAAAAAAACCAAAGAAATAAATTCTTCCCAAGATTGGCTCAAGCTGATTTAAAATATGTTGGTTGGGATGAACATTTATGAGGCCATGAGCAGCACATTTCATGTTGAATAGAAGGACTCATGGTCCCATCACATAAATGCCAACACACAAAACCCACATGACTGAGCAGAAGCCAGGCTGTGGTGGAGGGTTTTCCTCACATAAATACAGGAGTTCAAGGATGGATCAAAGAGTGGGTTATTGTGGAGAGAAGCACAATTAAAAGGTTGGGAATGGCAGAGAAAGCAAATGCCTCCTTCTGAGACTATGTAACTGGGATGGTGGGAGAGGGAAGGAGCTCTGCTCTGTAAACGAGGACCTACCTCTTGGCATTTTGGCTTCTAGCTGCATTGAAATAATTTTTCAAAAGCGCACAGTTTTGTCCAACTGCTTCAGGTAAAAGGGATGACAGTGTTTTAAAGCAAAGACTAGTATAAGGAGTATATGGAGTGTTTTCAGACCTCAATACAATGCACATCAGCAACTGAGGAAAGCAGAAAGCTGGAGAGGTGGATTCAAAGAATAAGTTACACTGAGGACCTGGCTCATCGCTGCATTTTTTTTCCTTTTTATGGGAGCAAAATTGAGAGATAATTTCATAATTTAGGGGATGCTGGAATACTAATGTCCATCTGCTGGCATATGGAGCTCATCTCACTGTGTTCCTGCCTGGTGCCCAGGATTGCTCCAGGACAAAGCTAGCCTGGATGCAATTCCTGTGCTTCGCTGGAGTTAGCATAAATTTAAAACTTAAATGGCCCAAAGGCAGACTGAGCCTTAGCTACAGAACACATGTTCAAAACAACACGATTTGCTAAGACCAGTGCTTTTACACCACTAACAACAGTGTTTCTCCTTCTGGGCTCTGATTAGGACACATCCCCGTCAGACAGATGAGAAATGCTCCATCAGTGCTTATCTCCATTCTTCTGTGGCTGGAAATGGGCCACCTTTTTAGATGCTGCTGCTGTTATTCTGTTAACTTCCATTTATCAGCTGATGGCCCCAGCACTTGCAGTTCAGACTTCATTTGCTGTTTTAAAGTCAGGCGTCATCCAGCAGCAGTTCCTTTCCCCATCACCAATAATCTGGTGCAATCTGGTCCAGTTCAGATGCTAGTCTGTCTGCAAGGAGGAGCTAAGATGACAACTGAATTGCTTGCCAGGGTGGGCTTTTAAAGTCAAAATTTCAGGAAGAGCAAACTCATTATGTGGATTTTCTGCCCAAAGATTCATCTGAAGCCATTTTGAAAAGTTTTCCTCAATTTTCTCTTGAGTTCACCCCAGATCATTGTCTGGATCAAAGCTGGTCATGTGCCCCTGACAGGTGCCATCAAAACTGGGCTGCCTGCAGTTGTGCAATGGCAAGGCAGCTTGGTCCTGGGGCCACCAACACTCCAGTTATAGCCACCAAAGGACTTCACCTGGCCATGGACCAGGAATGCAGGAAAGCCGCAGCCCAGCCATGGAGCTTTGAGTAGAGCTTTCATCGTATGTCTCAGCCTAAGAGAAACTTGAGTTCGTCATCACTGCACGTCCCAGCGTGAAGATTCTCCTGTGAGCTTGGCTTCTCCTTCCCTAGGAGGAAGTATTTGGTGAGGCAGAAAATATAACTCCTGAATCCTCAGAGGTGCAGATAATGCTTCTAATTCTCCACGGAAAATCTTAGGCCTCAGAAACCTAATTAATGGTACCTACTGGGGACGTGATTAATTACCAAATAAGAAAGTTTAAAGAAAGAAATTCAGATGAATATTTTATTTCTAGTTTAGCATCAAACTTAAAAGAAGGACAACATGTTATATTTTCTTTAGCTTTCTCCTGGAAAGAAACTCACTGAAGTAGGAAGGGACTGTTGGTGGTAGCTGGTGGGACCACTTAGGAAGATTCAGAACAAACCCAGTCCTGTATAGCCCAGGCAGGACAGAAATACTTTCTGCAGGTGCACAAATGTCTCATAAACAGAGCAGATGCTCTGCTGCCCATCCTTCACCATTTCAGCTTGGAACAATGCAAAAAGCTCCCCGGATTTTGGTATGAACGATATTTTAAAAGATCAGGTCCATTTAATACAGAGAGAGATATAAAAAAATTATGTGTTTCTTTGGAGCCTTTGGTGTTTCCAGTGACTCTGAATTCCCACACTGCAGGGAGAAAGGGATTTTTTTTCTTCCCTTTGACTTCCACAAGCTGCTTCATACTGAGAATGCTTCGTTTTCAAGGACTTAAGCAAAAGCAAGAGTTGGAGATTTACAGTGTGGTTTTACAGTCTGGTGTTTACTACGGTTTGGAGCATTTCCAACAACACAGTCTGCTGATGAGGTTCATTCATTACTGTCACATCCATTCAGCAGCCCTTCTCTGGGAAGGTGTGCCGTGCTCTGGGCTGCTCACAGCTCCTACAGGTAGCTGGTGTCAGCTCCACACAACACCATAATTACTTGCTAAGGTGAAGCCTGGTAGGTGTTAATCCAGTGATAATCAAACTGTGGATTGCTATTTAATGCTCACTTTGTAGGGCAATTTGACCAAAGTACCCTCGTTAACACTCAGTCCTCCTTGGAAAAGGATTTGCTTTTCTTCTTGAGGGTTGCTCAGACCTTTGGGCTGGTGGAAGGAAACAAACTCTAAGCCCCAGAGCTTCCTATCAGTCTTGCTTTCCTGAACATGTTTTCTAATTCAAAGCACGGTAGCTAATTTAGTGCACCACTGTGAGGTTTAGCTATTTGTTGGAAATGATTTTTAAGATGTCAGAGAATTACCACGAGACACTAAAATTTTCCCTTTGATGCTGAGGAAGGATCCTCATTCAGTGTAAGCTGAAGGCGAAAAACTTTCTGAAATGCGGGAATTTTACTCTATTCCCATACAATCACCCATCACTTCCCACCTTGCTTGGCTTTTCAAGTCTATCTAGCCAAGCATTTGCCACACAGAGTTCTTGCAGTGTGAGAGGCTAAGATTTTAACAAGAGTGAACATTGTTGAGAAGCCGTGATGGAAAAAAAGCATAAAATAGTGAATATTTAAACTTTTATGAGACATTTCTGACAAGAAAATATTTGAATGTAGGGTCATCCAGTTTTCAACACTTTTTAATGGATTTAGAGTACTTAATGTCAATTTAATTTATTTGATGTAAAAATACCTTTGTACTTGGAGATTTGGTCAGCGCTTGGCTCTATCACCTCATTGTTGATGGTGACCCCAGGATATCTGGCTTGTACTTTTGAGAGGATCAGCAGGTCCATCTCTCCTAGGGAAGCAGGAGACATGAAATACAAAATGAAAGCAGAGCTCAGGCAAATGTGATCTCCACCACCATCACATCCCCAGTTTTGAAGACTAGTGCCTGCTGTTTATGTACAGAAGACGTACCACACAGGTATGTGCAGCTTTTGTATTTTCAGTAGGTTGCTACTAGAGATGGAGCTCTAGCTTTTCAGGAAAATTTAAATATCCATTCCAACTATCTTCATTTCTCCTCTCTGACTGCCACCATCAGTGCCAAGGGAAAATCAGCCACAGTCATGCCTGTGGCTTGACCTCATATTTTCTGGGCATGGTCTAACCTCTTGGGAGATATCCTAAATGACTCTGACGGTGCCAGTTCTGATGGTCCCAAGTCACCAGCAAACTTGGCAGGATTCCTTAGGAGTCAGTAAGAGCATTTTTAGCCAAGTGCCTCACTGGTTACAAGGTCATGTGGGGGAGGACAAAGAAAATATGTGTTTACACTGGAATCAGAGACAATATTCATGTCTGTTTGTCTTCAGTGTCTTATGACTTTTCCCAAAAGAAGGATGAATAGAGCACATACCACTTGTGTTTATCCAAACCCTGTTTACAGAATACCCCAGAGATGACTATACTTTTTTTTTCTTTTGGTGAGGGATAGTTCTCTCTAAACACTGTTCATGCCAGCTGTAATTATTTTATTGATGGATGCACCAGTAGATCCAGCATTTCAAAATTTAAAAATAGCTGCCGTATTTCTTGGCATCTCACCCCATCTGCGTTTATGAAACTCAGGGAGACGATACTCCTGACAGAGGCATGGGTCCAGGGACAATATCCCGCTGGCTTGCTTAGCTTTCTTCAAGCTCACTTCTGCTTATTGTGCTTGGATAGATTTTAGGTGGAAAAAATAATAGAGGAATAAATTAAGCTAGAAAGAGTCAAACAGAGGGTAACTACAGTGAATAATAGAGCCAAGGGTCATGTTACAGGCAAATGTATTGTCCTGAAAGATGTATTTGTGCTTGCACACAACTCCACGTTCTAAAATTCTGTGCAAACACACAAAGTTATGTACTGAATGGATGATCACCCAGCGAGCCCTGATGGCCAGACAGACCCTTGCTGAGGGGCTGTGGAGGGAGGGCCTGCACAGCCTCTGCCCATCCTCATGATTTTCAGTGCCCCTGAACTCCCACCACATCAGCATTAGCTCCATTATACAAAATATTTGAGGTACAGAAGGAAAATATTTGGCATTAAATTGCTCATTAGTGCACAGAGGACATAATATATAAAGTGAGGAAGAGTTTCATTTTTTCAGACTTACATGTCTTTCTCAAAGCAACCAGTAATACCAACATTTACATGGCATCTGTGGAAGCACGTTCTTTGAGGGAGGGAAATTGAATTTCTGAAGCAGCAGGAACAGCTGCAGCTTTGCTATCACTGCAAACCCTGTATTCTGTTGAAAAATCAGAGCAGAGCCAGTTGTCTGCAGGCTGCCATGATGAAGTTTGGGAACAGACAGTTTGTAACAAACTACTGCAATAGCTTGATTTTTGGTTGCTTTACCAACTTTCTGTAAAATTATTTAGCCATTTGAAAAGGCTGTGCAGGACCTGATAAAAACCCAAAAATTCAAATTTTGTATTTCCATATGCAGATAGGTTAGTATATTCCTTTCCACTCTTCTGTGGCCAAACCACCCTTGTATTGTCTTTAACCAAAAAAACCACTCCTTTGATTTATAATTTAATCCACAGCCTTAACTGACTTCAGTCAGCTCTTTTATATGCAAACAAGTGTCCTGAGGCATTTTACAGTCAGATCTGTGGCAGCTTGCATTATCAACAATTTGGCAATTAGGCTATCGGAATTATTTAAACTCTCCAACACAATTACCTTTTAAAGGCTACCACTATGCTCACCATTAAGTTTCTAATTAAACATTTTACGTAACGGGATAGTTTATGGCACAGTTGCTACTTTATAGCAGTGTTGATGGCTTTTATGGTTTTTAAAGGTACAGAGTGCGACGCGCTGGAGTGTGAACTTAATAAAGCAGCGGCTGTGGGCAAAGGCAGGCGCCGTGTACGGGTGGGTGTAATGGGATATGATCCTGCATTAAAGGGTTTCCTTGCCTCTAGAGGGGGAAAAGTGGAAAGGAAATGCTTTCCTTCCATACTCCCTCGCCGTGAAGCACAGGGCAGATGGGGCCAGGGCAGCAGCTCCATCACCACCCTCCGACATCAGCCGGGGTTGGCTGCAGCGATTTGGGAGTCAGCTCCCTCCTGACCTGACAAGAACCTGTGATGGTTAGCTAGCCAGGGAGCAGATGAGTTTTGGTGATTCGGTGATTTTTTACATCACAACGTGAGTTTTGCCTGCACATTATTGATTACTGAATGTCCATCATGCCAAGCTGGACTGTCCCTGGTCAGGGAGTGAAGTACCTCGCTAAGTAAAGTGTTCCCATTAAAAACTTTTGGGTTTTTGGCAGAAGAGTGGTTTCCTTTGTTTGGAGAGCAATGTTCCTGCTCTGTCACACTGTCTGTTTTATAACTAATGCCCACCATTTATGTACAATTATTGTAGGGAGGAGAGATTGACAAAACTGAGATTACTCTTTGGCGATGGTATGACTAGATCATTTGAGCTAAATTAACTCCTCATATAACATTTAAGTGTGGTGACTTAATAGACAGAGCAGAAAACAGGTTTTAATTATGGGGGAACTCAAGCAAGAATTTAAGAAGAAGAAACCACTTGATCTTAGTGGTATTGTTTTTCCACCCAGTGAACTTGAGATAAAATACTTATTTATTTTGATTTCTGCTGGATTTCTTCTGGAGCTTATGTTCAGCTCCAGTGTTTTGGGGGACAGTAGGTCCAGGAGGCGTTTCTGCGTTAACTGTGGTCAGCAAATATGTACAGGCAAAGCAGAGCTCAGCCATGGCTGTCACATAGCAATGATGGGGAGTTATCACCTCAATAAATAGTTACAATGCAAGTAAAAATTTGATGTTCTGAGGAACCTAAGACATTATGGCACTTTTTTTTTTATGTGTGTGGGAAGAAACACTAAGGGGGCAATTCAGGCTTCTCTCTGCCCTTCAGGAGTGATGGTGCAGAAGGAGATTTTTTGTGGAGGACATAAAAGATTCAGGGTGGGGAGGCACAAGCTGTTTTCAGACGATGTGGTCGCACACCAACTAATATCATCTGTCCCTTGAAGCTGACTTTTCAAGAAAAGGCTCATTTCCCACTCTACTCCTTCTTGCAATTTTTAATCCTCTATTATTTGGAAAAAAAATTGTAAAATCATATCAATATTGAAGCCCATAGCATACCTGCTCCACCACCAACACTCAGAACATTGATTGTAGACTTCCCGTTTCCAACACTGAAAAACACAATTTATGCATTTTAGTTGAGCTCCCAGTAGAGAGGGCTGAATGCAAGATGTGAAGCACTGGAGATCCCATGAAGACTAAAATCTGCAGGACAAAACCACAATGCAATCTGTGCATGTCCAGGCATGTCTGTGAGTGGGCAGGAGGGATCAGATTCAGAACTCCTCTCTTTGGAGATTCCCCATTTCCCACTATTTTGGCAATTTGTAGAGGCTTTTATTATGAGTGCACACAAGCAGAAGCAGGTACATGCGTTCTCTGTGTCTGTGCTCTGAGGAACAGAGACTTCCCTGGATCTGGACCAGCAGCTTAAAAATTATTTGTAGAAGTTTTACATTTTGCAAAATGGGGAGGAAGAGAGGAGAGTGCAATGTTCTTAAAATCCCTGAGGGAGGTTTTGGCAGAGCCATGAAACCCTGAGCCCTGAAGAGAGCCTCCCCAGAGCCAGGATTTGAAGCTGGCTGCCACCTCCTGAGCCAGCCTGCAAAGCCAGGGGTCCAGCAAAGGACACACACTGGCAGGCAAAGCGGGAGAATTATTCAGCCATACCAGAGAGACTCTGAATATTACCTGAAAAGATTACTTTTAAAAAGCTGCTTTCAATCAAATTTAATGTTAGTATGTAGTATCTGTTACTGTGTTTCAGAGCTGATTCAGGGTAAGCTGTATTTGTGTGTGAGGAAACAATGCAGCCTTATCTCCTCCCTCCTAGGCAGGCTCCGTCCCAGAGAGCTGCCATCCAGCCGTGTGTACAAATGGAATCTCCAGCCAAGCCCTATCAGAGACCTGCAGATGGGGCAGCTGTCAGGGAGCAGCAATCTGCCTCTTGCAGGCAGCCCCCTGAGCCCAGCCGAGCCCATCACCATCATGGGACCGTACCCCAGGCTGTCCCTCAGCTCGGTGTGGCCACCTCGGTGTTACCTCGCTATCACATCCGGCAGCTGCCTCTCCATGAACTCCCGCATACTCTGATGCTCTGTCGACTTCTCCAGGAACAGGCGGAACGACTGGAGGTATCTGTCAGGGTCGGTGAGCAAACTCCTCATGGGCGACGCCGTGCTGGGGGTCGGGAGGGTGCAGGAAGGAGGGGACAGGTCTCCTCTCAGACCTAGAGAAGGAATAAAAAATGCTGGAGGGGCAAAGTCAGCACGTGCCAGGACTTTGCTCCGCATTCTTGGCCCTGCTACTGCCCCTTTGAAGCACTTAGAGGAGTGTTACGCAATTTTGCAACAGGAGCTGTAAATCGGGTCCAAGCAGCAAAGGATAATACATTATCTTTAATCTGTGCAGAGGAAGTGCCAGCATTTTTTAACTGTGCTGACACAGGACTCTGTTAAAACCCAGTAAAAGGGTCTTCAGATCATTCTTAAATAAAAGAAAATTTCCCGTTTTGTGAAGGCATGGAGAGGCTCCAAAGGCTGGGTCTGGATTAGAAGAAAGTGCAACACCCATCTCCAGACATGCTGGCAGATGTCTCTATCTGTACTTTTAGTCTTATGATGTTCTTAAACCGAATGCTGATGGTGGGTTGAAAACAATAAAAACCTTATAAATGCACTTTATTTCTCTAGTTCCTCTGAAGATAATGGTACAATTCCCATAGGCTAAGCAGTTAATTCACCAAAGCCATGTGAGTTACAGGAATGGATGTTGTGCTAAACCCGGCTTACAGGGAGTCAGGAACAAGGGAGGCAGAGCGTGCTACCAGGAAACGTCAGGCTGTAGCTTGAAAAGTGCACAATGTCTTCATCCTCTCTTAAACTGCAGTTTAAGTCCATCATGTCTTAACTGGCAAGGAGAAAGAGGAACCCTCTTCCTCCTCGTGGGTCCCTTGCTTAAGGACTGCATCACATCTCCACAGTGACTCTTGCCATCTCCTCTGGCTTTCCCGCAGAGGTTACATCCCAGCCACTTCTCATGATTTTTATTGTTCTCTTTGGACTGTCTCCAGCCACGCCTTCTACCTGCTGACATCCTCTGCCTCCTGGCACAGCCAGGATGGCTTCCCTGACCCCACTGAGACCTCTTGCCTTCTCTCACCAGCATGACCACTGGGATACAAGCCGTGGGCTTTTCCCAGACTACTTCTCTTGGCCCTTTGAATGATAGTTCTGGCCTCTGTTGTGCTCAAGTCCCTCCCAGCTGCACATCAAAGAACAGTCTTGTCCCTCCTCCAAATCATGAACAGGAACACAAGAGAGTAGCAGGCTCTGGTTCATACTTGCCATTACCTCCCCTTCTGGCAGTGAACTTCTCACAAATTTTCTAACTATGCAACCAGTTTTCCACTCACCCCATATCTGCCTCATCAAGGCCACATCTTCCTCACTTGTTTATGAGAATGTCATACACAATGGTGCCAACTCCTTCTCCCCTGTACACCAGCAGAAAGATGGGCTTGAGATGATTTCTTCCTAACATTTCCATGTTTTTTGGCCATCACCTTCTCTTTCCTCCTTGAAGGACAATTTCTAGGGACAGCCATGATGCTGAGCAGCTGCAGGTCTCCAGCTACCTCTCCTGCCCCCTTTTTTTCCAATGACAACATAAGTTGTTTGGCTTTGCGCATTTTCCTTCATTGTTTATGACAAAGTCAAGGAATATTTTGGTTTTGTAGCCCATGAGCCACATCTCCACATATCCCAAAGGTTCCTGCAGGAAGGATCATGGTGAAGGTTGGTGAATTGTCAATGTACCTCTTCCAGCACGTGCTGCGGCCAGAGCCATGAAATCAATTAGCAATGTCTGATAATTATGTTCTTGGGGCTGTCCTGAAGACATCTTCCACCTATATTGTCTCCAAGGCAGACCAGCTTTGGCTTTTCCCCACTTTCTCAGACAGCAAAGATGCTTTCAAGGAGAAACAGCAAAACAGAGCATGTTAAAGAGCAATGATGAGAAAAGCCTGATAAGGAGTAGGTGGGAGAGCTTTAAAAACTTTGTCAGTCTCTGACCAACAACCCCTCCTTAACACAGATGACCAGCACTTAAACTCCCAGCAACATCTGCATTAACCCGGGAAAACTAAGAATGAATTTTGCCAGAAAGAGTAAGGAAGAAAACTCCTGGATGTATCTCAAGTGAGAATTACTTACTATTAACTCGCCCTGAAAGCACAGTGGTGTAGTCCTTGTTTACCCATTCTTCTGCTCTGCCTGACTATTCACTTTTTATTTTAAGTGCAAAAAAAGGCTTTGCCATTTGCCACTAATATATTTTACTATGTTCAATCTTGAAAAAATATTTTGCAGTTTATAAGAGGAGATTCAGATAATAAACCTTTTTTTTTCCTACGCCTCCCTCTACTTCCCATGATTTAATTTGCTGATGTCCCCTGCTCAGCAGCCTCTAATGAACAGCTGAGATTCATTTTCATGTTAGCTGCAGTTCAAGGAATTTGTCTTGCTTCTTTCATTATGCTTTTGGCTGTTTGAATTTGCCCCATTTATTTGATTCTGTGCTTTGCTGTTTGAATTGCAGCCAGTTAACTTTAAAAAATGAGTAAAGGAAGGAAAGGATTGTTTCTGAATTAGGCTGATAGAAACTTTTGGATAATAATGTTCACTTGGGCATGTTCCTTTCAGTAATTACCAAATTTATACATAGCTCCCTGAGAAGACTGAGAAGTTCTGAAAGCAGACACTGTGTTTACGCTGCGGTTACTTGATCCTCCCCTGGTTTGTGCAGGCGCGAGCAGAGTGAAACCAGATTTAAACTCGCCGTAAAACCCTTTAAACCTTCCCTGGGAAGCCAGAAAACAAAGCCAGCGTGCCTTCAGCTGTAAACTATTTGCAGTGGGAGCTCGGGTTTAACAGCACAGGATTACGTCTGTCGCTGAACGGCAGCGAAGGAGGGATCTCTCTCGGAGGGGCTCGATGGAATCTGCTCCGCTGGCAGTCGCTCGCAGGCCGTACTTACGTGGAGTGGTCCGTGTCCCTCGGGGCTTCGGGCTCCCGCGGAGTGATGCCACTGAGGTCCTGGGATGCGCTCCCACCTTCTTGTCCAGCCACTTTCCCAGCGGTTGCTGCCGTCCCACCCCCGGGGCTGCGACGTGGCGCCACGGGGCAGGTTTTGCTGCCCGAGGAAGGAGCAGGCAGAACTGTAACCTCGCGTGGCGGCAGCTGCCTGCGGAGGCAGAGGGGCGGCTCCGACCCTGCCCGACATCTCCACTGGCCCTCCCTGCGTGGTCCCCACCGGCTGTCCCCCGGGACACACCTGGCACGGCCACCAGCACCCTGGGAGCATTGGGGCACCGAGCCCTATCTCTGTGTTAATTAGGGTACGGATGACAAATGAAGCCCTGCCACGGGTATTTAGGAAATACAGCTCTTGATAGATTGGAAATAGTTGTCTCAGTGTGTGGCACGTGGCGATGGGCAGCATCATTTGCAGTTTGCCTATAGAACCCTACTATTATAGAATACTTTGCTTTTTAGCTGGTTTTCTTGCCAGTAGCTATTCTTCTTATCCCTCACTTTCCAGGGCTTAAGCAATGGGAAGCATTTTCCAAGTTGTGTGCACCCTCTGCAGCCCTGTTAGGAGCAGTTTTATCCCAG
The DNA here is from genome assembly GCA_013396775.1 of Cephalopterus ornatus. Lineage (NCBI taxonomy): Eukaryota > Metazoa > Chordata > Aves > Passeriformes > Cotingidae > Cephalopterus > Cephalopterus ornatus. Next base: position 739,529 of record VZRE01001354.1, read on the forward strand.
AGAACACAAAAAGCATTGGCCCATGTCTGCTGTCACATTGTGTTTTGGTGTTCAGGGCACTAATAAAATGTTTGTCCTATGTGTGTCTCAAGTTATTCTTTGTTTCTTCATATTTACCAAGAAGGAATTTTGTTAAGTTAAATGAAGACATTTTCTTTCTGAACTTAGATGGAGAAATGAACTCTTCAACTGTTCACACTACAAAAGTCATATAAAATAATACCAGTAATATTAATAACGATGCTTTCAAAGGCAGAGTTACAGGAAGAATGGCTGCAGTTTGACATTTAGCTGGTAGTTTTCTGAAATGAAGATTTCATATCAACAGTTAAAATTGTTCAGCCAGAACGATGACTGTTTGGGAAGGCAGTCTCTCCATATAGAGCACCATTCCCAAGATACTTAGAGGGAATGAGACACAAAGCCCTTCCCCAAGGAATGGTGTTTAGTACCTATCATAGTATTCTTTATTCTTTAGTACCTATCGTATTCTACGATTCAAAGAGTGATGCCAAAGCCATGCAGGAGGAACAAGCAGACCAGCAACGTGTTTGCCGCTTCAAACCAACAATCGTGACTTCCTTGCCCATGGCAGGGGGATTAGAACTAGGTGGTCTTCAAGGTCCTTTGCAGCCCAAACCAACTCCATGGTTGTCTGACTCTATGACTTTATTTTCAAGGAGTGTTTTAAGGAAAATGAAACCCTAAGTACCCTGTCAGCTACAGATCAAGGCAGCTTCTCTTGGCTTGCAGTGTCCCAGGAAATGCTCCTTCTGCAGTGATGGCTCCCACCAGGCTGTGGGTGCAAACCCAGCTGCAGCAGCAGCCATGCAAAGCCCTGTCCTGGTTTCATCCTGGTGATAAGCACTGCTGTTCAAACATAGCTGGACAACAAGGTCACTGGTGTTTGCCTGGTTTTCTGTGCAGTTTAAAAAATCTGTATTAATTGGTGTCACCAAAGCTGTGCAAGCTGACCTAAAAAAACAAACTTGTTGCATCTGGCCCACACTTTTCTCCCTCTGCAGAGCACTAAATATGAGTTTTCCAAGTGCCAGTTGCCATTTAATGTGAAAGCCTAAGTTTAGAGAGCCAAAAATAAAGATTATATGCATCTGGTGCTTTTAAGTGCTTTATGAAAATAAAAGATGCTGCTGTTAATTTGCTTCTTTAATTTCCCCTGGAGACACATTCTGTGAGCTTTAAGCCAAACCCCAGCCCTTCCAGTCCAACATGTGCAGGGGAATTGGAGAGGTGGGGATGCTGCACCATTGCCTGGACTTTATTTTCCTGGCCCCCAGTACCTTCCATTCCCAGCAAGTGTCTATAATGATGTGCTGCAGAGGCACCTGTGCCGAGGGCAAGGCTGTGCTGAGCCAGAGGCTATGAGCCAGCAGAGAAAGACAGGAGCCAGGATGGGGGCTGGCATCACTCTTTAAAATGACACCCTGCAGAGAAACTGGTCACACTGCCCTCAGGCAGATCTATGGGTTTATTTGTTAATGTGATTTTACACTATTTAACATCATAGAATCATCACAGAATGTTTGGTTTTAAAAGGGACCTTATAGATCACCTCGTTCCAACTCCCTGCCATAGACAGGGACACTTTCCACTAGACCAAGTTGCTCAAAGCCCCATCCCACCTGGCCTTGAGCACTTCCAGTGATGGGGCAGCCACAGCTTCTTAATATTTATTTAAGAAAAATCACATTCCTGTCCTATTTTACCATGTGTCCTCCTATATACAGCACTGTCCTAGATATCAGGGGGCTGAGTTATTGAAAAAAAATCCTGCAAGCCTTGAGGGCACCAATATTTGGAAAATAATAGTTATTGAATATTAGGCATCCGTCTGTCATGACAGCTCTAGGGGCAATTCATAGCTCTGTAGATACTTGGCCAACTCTAACGTGGCCTAAATATACTATATGTGGCGTATACTAAAATACAAAGTTGTGGGTAAGACCCTGAAATCTAGCAAGAACCCAAGTAGTTGTCACTGGCCCCTTAAGTGAGTCAAGAGCTGGGAACAGCCAACATCTGCAGATTATTTCCTTCTCTGGAGTACATCTGCACAGGTTTGGGCTGAAAATTTATACTCTGGGAAGAAGGAGAAAGGAGTTGGTCCAAATGAATCGTTATAATTTTTTCTCCCAGGTGTGCTCCAAGTGGTGGTGGAAGACAACCCTTGGTGAAGTAGGAAAGGTGAAGGGGAAATTGCAGCACAGGATTTCCTGTGGGTTGTGCTGATCCACAAGCTCCAACAGCCTCATCAGTCCCATGGCAGAAGCGGGAATAGCAGCACAAAAGTAAAGATCCACTGAAGATTAAGAGAGCTGTGGTAACTGGTGAGCCAATTCAGAGATGGAGTGTGCTAAGTTAAGCACAAACCAGGGTACAAGCAGGGTATTGGGACTGAGTGCTGCTTAGAGATGAAGAAGGAGATTAAAGCTGTGTGATGTTGACTTTATCTTGGAAGGGATGGGATTGTCGGAATAGACCATCCTGTCATGAGAATGGCTGCAGCAACCCTCCCTTGGGGGAAGATCCATCCCTTTGGAGCAGGAACCAGAGCCTGGAGTCACAGCTGAGAAAACGTAGGCTTGGGAACAGGCAGGGGATGGATCCATGTGTAATGTCCCCCCGCCTTAATAAAACACAGGAGTACAGAGTACATGGATCAGATCCAGAAAAACGGATTTTCAAGAGTCAGAAAGAGTGGAAAAGGCTGGGCAGGAGTGACCTAATTTCTATCTCGCCACCAGATTTAAGCATCTGTAAATGGACCAAATATCTGAGCCCAGAGAATCAGGAGTTTATTGGGCTTACCTCTGGATCTGATGTAATCACATCTAGCCAGCCTGATACAGCAGAAGCGAGACATTGCTTAATGTCTAAAGAATTATTTCTGCTGTCTCCTAATAAACGTGCTGAGGTAAGCTGGGGGTGATAACAGGAGCGCTGCGCTGGGGTAGCAAAATCTCATTTTTCAGGGCAACCAAACTGTCAGTGCCAAAGAGTAGACAGGTTATTGCTCATGCTCCTCCAAGGTTACTTTTATTAAAATGGAAATTTCCCAAGCTTTGCATGCACACACACGTGGCCACGGGTGCAGACTTCCCTTGGAGAGGGAGACGGGCCTGCTGCAAGGCCACAGCCATCCCCTTCCTCCTGCAGCCCAATAGCTGCCACCCTTCCAGATGGGGGTGCCCTGGGGGAACTGCAGCACAGCTGTCTCTGCCCCGGGTGAAAGGTGTCCAGGTCTTCACAGCCCCCATCCTCACCACGGCTTTGGAGTGGGTTTGACAGGTACAGCAGCCTTGGGTGGGTGGGATGGGCTCCCCCACATCTGCCCCCCATGAATATCCCACATGATTTGGGTGAGGAATGAATCAAATATTGTTTGTGAAGTATCTCATTATAGGGCACTCAAATCAGTGCTCTATTCCCAGATTGAAAAAAAATTTAGTGCATTTAAATTAGCAATTCGAAACTGAAATTCTTAATTGAGTTAATATCAGAAAAAAATTGACTTGAAAAAAATGTTCATTATTCATTTTAAGGCCTGGGTTTGGTGGCAGTAAAGAGTGCTGGTACTACATACCAGAAAGAGCTGGTAGAAGGTGGTGCTGCCATAAATCCCCCAGAGGGTTCAGCTTTTGTCCTGTAAAGCCACGAGCAGTGATGGACCGGACAAGAGACCACCAGCTTCTTGTTAGTCTTGAGTGCAGCTTGTTTTTAACTGGGGACTTCAGTATCTTCCAAGAAACTAGTTTCTGTGCTGGAGAAGCATGAAGGACTCAGCAAAGACCTGGCTCAGGTTATTGATGTTATGGGAAAGCAGAATTATGCCAGGGTAGAGGAGACAGCTGTTCTGTGCCACTTTTGCTGCTGAATTAGGTTTTCTACGTGTTTTGGCAAGCTATAGCTTTCATTTGCTATGAAAGAAAACAATTCTTAGGACATTTTACCAATGTATGGGAATAATTATTTTTTGTTTTGAGGATGCAGTGATAGGAGGACAGAACTGACAGAAATATCCAACTACCTATAAAAGAAAAACAACATCTTGGCCATGTTTTTTCAGACTGCACTGAGGGGCCGCCTCTGGTACCACACTAACTCAGTAAGCTTCAGAACCACGGATGATGAAAGCATGAAGTGGTCAGAAGTCATGCAGCTCTTAATACCTGCTCATGTTTTAAATAATTTTCATTTGTAACAGCAGTTACAGATTCTTATTTATTCAAAAACAAATATTCCTGTCTCAGAAGATCACTGACTTTCCTATACCCTGCAATATCCACTTCCCATCAGCACCTTCCCCACATTACTAATTTCCCGTTACCTCCTCCTCCAGCTGTTCCCTAATGAGCTCATGCAACAAAGAGAATCTGAACAGGCCTCATTTGAAAAGAAATCAACAAAAATTAGAAGACCTTTCTTCTAGCCTGTGCTTGAAAAGGCATCATCTCCCCGAGCACATGGCACTGATGTCTGCTTGCACCCTGCTCTGATATGTCAGTGCAAGGGAGCTCAGTGGCTGCTATCACATCATAATTTAACAACTGAATAAGTCCACGTGGAACTCCTTGGTGTGGTTCACATGCCTCTTAAATTTCTCTGCTTGAAGTGTAATATTTTCATGCCTCACATATATCTTCCTGTGGGAACTTATGTTAAGCTTTGGAAAGGGTTTAGGCACACTCACTTCCCTCCGGTGGCAGTAGCCGCTTACAAACTCTCGTAGTCAAAATCTTTGCATTAAGATGACTGTATTAGGAACACTTCAGATGTTTGTAAGCCATCACTTGTGATTTAAATTACCCTGACCTGGTAAAGCATGTCCTTTTGACAAAATTTTCTATCTTGGAGCCTGTGGGATCCTGGTCCAGGCGGCATCTGGCAGTGCCAGCACAGGGGTGGCATCCCACCTGGTGTCGGTATAGTCTGGAGCCTGTGCATCCCTTTGGGCATTAAATTGCCATGGCAACCTTTATATACTAAGCATCTAAACCGGTCTATATATCTTTTTGAAGAGGTTCTGCTTCCTGGGACAGAGGAGGGTGTCCTGAACATGGGGCTTAGCACCCAACAAGCCCAGCGTCTCCATACCAGTCACTTGCCTTTCCCTTTTTTTCTTCATCTTTTTTTCATCTCCTTTTTTTCTTCTCCTTTTTTCCTTCCAACCCTCAAGTCTTTGTCCCTTCTGTGGTGGGATGTTCTCATAGATCACTGATGAAAATCTGTGTGATAAGGGAGAACCAGTGAGCAGCCAGAGCGCCTGCAAGTGAAGCCAGATCAGCAACACTGGATGTTCTCAGGGGAACCATGTGTCCCCAGACCTCCCCTCAAGGCACAGATGGGAGGTGAAGCTCAGCCCTGCTGTTGTTATTTCTCCCAGGCCTAACAATGGGTCAGAGGTGGAGGAATAAGAAAAATAAAGATCAAATACTCCTGAGAGCAGCATGGATGGACAGGGAGGGCTGCTCACTGCATGATCTCTGCCTCTCCAGCCCTCAACTTTCAGCAAGCACACCTAGCAGAGTGAGTTTTAATGGCACTGTATAACTCATAACCGCAAAACAAACTGCATCTATGACCACAGAAACCGACTGACAGTTTTTCTAACTGATACTAACAATGATTTCACTATTTTTTTTAAATGCCAAATGTTATGACTAATTACTGCCGCATGCAATTAAACCCTTGGACGCTGATATTCAGGGTGGAAAGCAAGATATTCTGTGACCCATCAGGGTCTTGTATTGCCATAGAATCATAGAATGAGTTGAGTTAAAAGGAACCTTAAGATCATCTTGTTCCAAACTCCCTGCCACAGGCAGGAACACCTTCCACTAGACCAGGTTGCTCTAAGCCTTGTCCAGCCTGGCCTTGGACACTTCCAGGGATGGGGCAGCCACAGCTTCTGCCCTGTGCCAGGGCCTCACCACCCTCACAGAAAATAATTTCTTCCTATCATCTAATCTAAATCTTCTCTGGTTTAGTTTAAAACCATTCCCTCTTGCTCTATCACTACCTGCCCATGTAAATGGTTGCTCTATGTGCAGCCAGGCTGTAGCTTGGCTTTGAACACAACCATGCTTTAATTGATACTACATTTATTACTACAGTTTGAACTAATATATTAATTTTGGAGCTGAGTGTAAGTACCACCTACTGCCAAAAGGCATTGCAAATGCGGGATTTCACAGCGAAATAGCAGTACAAAAGCACTGCTTCCTTGCTAGCACTTATCAGTGCTATGTACATGGATCATGCAAAAGCCCTTGACATAGTACTGTAACATTGCTCGAGTGAATGTGTACAAGAGCTTTTCATGGATAGTGCTGTCATTTAAATTTTTTTTAATTACAACTTCATTTGGAGCCAACAGGAGCCTTGACTGGAAGCTTCTCCCTGCAGAGTGCACTCATGCTTCAGCAAGAGGTGCTGAAAAGGCCATCTCAAAACTTCCCTAGAAGAAAAAGCACTGTGGATTTCCCGTGCTCTGTGAAAAGCCATTCCTAAAGAAATGACAGTTGTCTGCTCAAGCCTTAAACTGAAGGTGTATTTATTTGCACTGAAGCCAGACGTGAAGAATTTTGTCTGGAAGGGAATTTTGCCGAAGGTTGTGTGTGGGATGGACGGGGGTGGTGAGGTATGCCTGCAGGTAGCCTGACTGTCAGCTTGCACCGGGTGCACCTGGAAGGAGGCAGCGCGATCCCTGATTGCATTCTTTGAGCTCCTTCTCCTGTTACAGCCCAAGCAATTGCCATTCCTGGAGTAGTGTCCTCACCTCTTCACTTGGCCTCCTTATCTCTTGCCATGATTCCTTCTCTCCCTTCCCCTTCTGCCCTGCAGGCCTGCAACTGTTGCTGGAAATAATATTTTTTTAATACAGTTTCTATCTCTCACCTCAGTCCAGCTGGTGCCATTGTAGGCAGTTTCCACGTGTCACTACTCCTTTCAAGCACCATATCCTCCCACAAGATACAGACACATCCACCCCCGCCTGCCCACTCTCTCCTTTGTGAGGCTGTATATTGAAAGTTATTTAAACTCCCAGCTATTTTCCTGCTTAAATAAACCCTGGACCAGTTTCTCTAAAGGTGTCAGGGTTTTATTAGAAAGCTACACTGCCACCTTTTTATTTTGATCCCTATTCACCTCTCATCTTCCCACAGACAAAAGCCTCTAAGTTTTTTTATGCATAGGTGTATTCATGCTTTTATTGAGCAGGAATCCCCTTTGCAAGCTCCACTCTGGTAAGAGCCTGCACTGTGGACCATATTTGGTGTTTTACTTGGGTTTGATTTTTGTCTCCTCTCTGACCAGCCTGGTGAGCTTAATCATGATAAAAGAAGGAATTCGGAATTTGGTCCTGATTTCAGTGCTAGGAGACACCTCCTTGTCATTCTATGGGTATTGTCCTCGTGTTGCAGCCACATCAGATTCTATGGGGACTGGGAAGAGTAGGGAAGGGCGTCAGGAAACATCTTTCAGGTTAGGATACACAAGGATGTGTTCGGTGGACAAAAATGCAAAGTGAACTGAACTTTGTTACAGTGTAGCAGTTATGGCAGAGAGGGTTGGAAAAAATACAGCCTTGCTATAGTTAATAGGCTTTACTAACCATGCCTCTCAGAGCCCAGAGGACACACCTGGGCTGTGGATGTACCCCCTGGCTCTGGAATGCTCCTGGAAATGCAAGGTTAAAGTTTCAGCCTCCAGCCTCCAGGCAGGAAAATGCAAATTTGGTCCACTTTTGGCTTTCCAGAGGCAAACATTTGCTTTAAAGGGAGATTGATATAAAATTTTGGAGCTACCTTTTTCCAAACAGGTTTTATGGTATGGGAACAAGGCAAAAAAGTTGGGAAGAAGGGATATTATTATTATTGTTGTTGTTGTTTACTATTACCATTACTTACCATTACTGTTACTTATTTGGGTTTTTTTTTCCCTTGTTGTTATTTCTTGCAATTTTCATCAAGGATTTTCTAACTCCAGAGCAAGGGAGTGGGATCTTTTCTTTAGCAGTTATTCAAAACCAGGGACACATCTCTGTCTCAGGTCCCTGCAGCTGAGGTCAGTGCCACAAAGTACGGCTGGGAAGATGCAGCTCTGCCATCCAAAACACATACTGAGCTGCTGTGGTGACGGTGACATGATAAGCCCATGAAAAGCCTTGATAAAAACACAACTTTTTCTTCCATTTATCAGCTCTGCTTAAGTTGAATGTGCCAGGTTCACTGGGAGGAATAACCTGCCTGCAGACACCCAAATACTGGCTGTTTAATTTTCCTAAAGTTAATGGAGAGAGTGCCCATAATTACATGTGGCCTTCTGTAACTTTTCAGCTTTTGTAATGAAGTAGGAGACAGCGTTATGGCACTTACAGCTATTGATTAGTTAAATTAATGGACTGAGACTGATTGAATCTATTGCCACGGCCAGGGGGTTCTGTGTGGTGTTACTTTTATGAACTCAATAGAAAACATCTCTCAAACTGCAGGGTGGAGAGGTGGGTGGACCAGGGAGCACACAGTCCAGGCTGCTCCAAGCACAGAGTAGGTTCTTCATCTTCTTGTGCCACCACATCCAAATGTCTTGAGAACAAAACTGCTATGTTAATCCTTGTCCCACTGGTACACTACTCATTTGGAGTCCATTGTATGATTTTCATGGGTCTGTCCTGCTAAATTGCAATCATCTGGAAGAGATGGAAAATTTAAGAAAGCACAGAAATGTGTGAGATACAGTAAATGTCTGAAGGGCACTGAGGGAATAGCAATAAGAGTTTATTCATCTAACAGAGTTCAGTGCTGGGCTCCCTAGACAGCTTCATTTGATCACTCCCACAAAGTCTGTCACATCACACACATTTTTTGAGGTAATTTTAAGTTGATCTTCAATTCAACAAGGCAGTGTTGAAGGCCAAGCTCACCAGATTTGCTCCTGCACCTAAATTTCCTTGTCATTACCGGGACACACCAAATCCAGTCTTCAAATTATTTATTTTTCTTAGGTATTCAGCCCAAATTTATCTCCTAAAATTATGTACCTACTGGAGAGAGAGCAAGGGGGAAGATATAAGCCATTTCCCTCAAACCAGACTAAATGCTGGCCAGCACCTTGGCCAGCATCCATGGAGACATCAAAGCTGCTTTTATTTGCAGGGCTGCAAGTGCTGTCCTCAAGGGCCATTCAGGCTTCTGGGGAGGGCTTTGCACTGTGCCATTCCTCTGCTTCAAGAAGAGGCACACAATGAGTGCCAGACAGCCTGTCTGATGGAAACTACTCCTGTCAAGAACCTTTGGGGTTTATTAAGAGGATGGGATTTTGGCTGAAGAAAGCAACAACACTGAGGCAACCAATTTGACTTGCAGCTTGGTGATATGCAATATTTACACTGTGTGCCAGGAGTGGTATAACGTTAGCATGGTGCAGAACATATGGATTGAAAACTGTCTGAATCCTTCAAATCCCTCAAAATGTAGGTAAAAAACCCAAAGACTTCAAAATAAAGATTACTCATAATCAGAAAGATTAATTTCTTAGCTCAGGAATGAATATTAGGGACATAGGACAGCAATTAGATTGTCTGCTGCTGGATGGGCTGCCTGGTGCCATGCTGATAGTACTAAAAATAAGTGTTGCACCTCTTATAATATGTCGGCAATGCTACATTTACAAGGGAGAAATCTGCCACGGGCTGGAGCCACGCGGAGCAGGCAAAGACAGGCAGCAGGAAAGTGATGGCTGGACAACCTGGTGTTCATACATACAGAGCATTGTCCAAGCATAAACGCAAAATATCTATGCTAAAAGCTCCAAACAATTTGTGAGTTCCAAAGCTCTTTAGGAAATCACACATTCAAACAATAAAATTTTCATCACTTGCCTGCCTAATGTTAGCTCAATGCACAAAGCTGTTTCTTTGAATTGGAATTGTGATCAAATCCTGTGTTTCAGAAGTGCACCACACAGCATATTTAGGCCGATGAAGATTTACTGCCCTCTCTACTCCGTGGTTCAGACCAAATCTTGCCCATCCAACAGCTCAGCCCCAAACAGGAGAACCTGTGCCATTCTTCCCTAGTAGAGTCAATCCCCTCTGTGGCTGACCCCCCATGCAGACAGTGCTGGAGGGGGTTTCAAAGCATTAAATAGTTCCCCTGAAAATATGCTCACATCTCTTTTTCTTGCCCTGGACCCACATTATGTCAAAAGTACATTTATTGAGAATTTAATGGACTACCTAGAGCATCCAATAGGTTGTTTAGAAGTGCTATAATTATCTATATGCAATGGCAGTTGGGTCACTCAAGCTTATACTATCCCTCAGCCATTTAGAATGTATAAATCAGTTTGACAAAATAACATGACTGGGGGAACATCCCACTCATGTCCAAAACCCCCAGACTCCATCACCTGCTGATTTCTGGGATGTTTGTATGCTGGGGGTATAAGCCTCTCTCCTGCTGCTACTCTGGATGGACACAGGTGTCCCACAGGTCTCATTGCAGCACCCTGAGGATATTTCTGCTGTCCCCAGGTACCTCCAACAGCCCATAACATGTGCAGGACCACCTCACAGCCTCCCTTGCCACCTCTCTTGAGACACAGCTGGTGGCTTGGTCACTTGCCCCTCAAGGAGCTGCTGTAGCTCAAAGACACAAATCATCACAATAAAAGGACAAGGACTAATAAAAACTGATTTTGCGATGTTTTGCTGTTTCCTGCAGGTGGGAATGTGGCTGTCCATCAGCAGGGCAATGCTGACCTCTGCTGCCAGAAACAAAAATTATGGAGAGCTACCTGTGACAACACTGACTTGGCCAGGTGGCTTTGAGAGAGTGGGTGCAACACCACCCAGGTGTAACAATATTTCGGTGTCACCTAACCTGGGTGAGGCCAGGTTTGCACTTTCAGGCCTGCAAACCAGATCTTGAGGAGATGCTATAAAAGCCAACTAACACAGTTACAAGTTTAGGCCAAACCCTTTCCTGATGGCTTGGATGCCTCTGGTGGCAGGCAGAGACAAGGGCTGTGTCCTCAGCTGATGTATTCACCCCAACCAGCGCGGTGGGTCTCACAACACTGCCTGCACCAACTTTTTCAGTGCTTTGCTCTGCTGGCTGGGAAACAGGTGGAGAGAGGATGTCATGGAGCCAGAAATGATGTTTCGATTGCTCAGGCAAAAATTGGGATTTTTATATTTAGAAAATACTAGCTTGCTAAAACATAATTATAAAAATACAGGTTATTCCTCCTAAATATACCTGGGGCCCAGCAATGAGGAGTGCTGAAAGGAGCACCAGACCCAGAGGCATTTTCTAGGGTCTTCCTCATGGGTCAGTGACTTAGCTTAATATAGTATGTGGTGATTAAAAAATGCACAGATGCCACAAACCAGGGAATGCCTTCAGTACAGAGGAGAATTAGGATACAACACTGAGAGGAATGGATGTCTTTGAGAGCTGAAAATACAACTGGGGATGGTACAAGGGAAAAGGCAAGGGACTGCTCTGCTGCGGAGTGAGGTGGGTCTGTGGTGCCACAGTGATACACCCAGATGAAAAAGGCAAGTGCAGTGCTATGATACATCAGTTGGTAGATGTACTTTCCATGGAGACAGGGAAGAATGTAGTCATTTTGGAGTTATTTGAGGGCTACAGTTTAGTCGACCTGGGTTACAGAGGAGCTTTCCTGCAGATGTTGACACCAGCATGACCCACCCCGGGGCAGGCTGGGTTTGCTGCCCCAAGCACTGTGAGTGTGCAGGGCCACGTCACCTCCAGAAATCGTCCCTGAAGAGGTTCCAGGAGATTTTACCACTCAGGTTATTCCTGTTGCAGTACTGGAGGTCTCCCCTGAGCTTGTTACAATGGATACAGTGTGCCGGGTTGAATCCATTATAACTTGTACTCTGCTTTTACACTCTGCACAATGTGCAATGCCCAGCCTGGCAAGCTCTTTTGTAAGGGCTCAGGGGCAAAAAGTTAATGGAAGCAGCTTGCTCCTGCTTTCCTAGCAGGGAAAATTGAGAGGTGCTCTGCAGCCTCCCAGGCATTCCTGAAGATCCATCCTGCATCCCTCATCTCCAGATACTTTTGCCAGTTAGGGAATAAGGGAGTAAGATGGGGTTGATGTTTCTGGATTCAGACCCACCAAATTTGGCAGCTCCTGGAGATGGAAGAGAGAAGCAAAAGGTCCAGGGGAGATAAAACTGGTGCAATTGCATTACAAACCTATTGCAACCCTGACAAGCTCTCACCTGCTGATTACAGCTGCCATGGGAACCACCGAGGGCTTTTTGCTAGAAGAACTCTTTTCAATCACTTCCAACACAGAAAACTTTCAACTTTTTTTCTACCCACTGCTGTACAGGTGACACAGAGAAAGGCACATGTGGCTCCTGACCAGTCAGTGTGTAAAGGTAAAGCTAGTGTGCTAACACAAAACCCTTGGGGAGAGTTTGCCATCAGCCAGGTCTTCTGGTGTCTGCATAAGGCATTTTATTTATTACTGCTGCTAATCCACAGCTGAGCAAACAGAGACATGCAGGAGTCAAGTGAGTGACTCCTGTAGGGAAAAGGAAGAGTCAGGGGCTCAGCAAATGGTTGCCAGCTCTTCAGCACATGGACAAAGAAGTAGCACTCCACCCTGAGCGAGTTCTGGCTGAAGGATGCGCCACTCTGCCACTCTTCATCAAAGGGAGAATTATGTGTGTTTGTGGTCAAGGTGGTCTATCCTGGGACGTGCATTTCTTAGTCATTGTCACAAGGGCTAATTTATCTTTGGTAATTAGTTTCTGTGCCTTGGAGCAGTGAAGCGCAAATAAGCATTTAACATTGATCTATTGCAGCACTTCCCTGGGTAAATAAATGGCTCTGGCATTGGCTGCTGCTGATGCATCAGTGTCTTTTATGATCAGAGGAGTCACTCAAGCATCAGCTCAGCCACAAGCCAAAAAGCATGTCTAAGCTTTTAAAACCAAACCCAAGGGAACGTGTCTTCTCCCACCTGCTTGTGCTCTGGAAGACAACAGCGGCATTTCCCTCCTCCTGCTCTGAGGCACAAGCCCAAAGTGCTCCTGAGGGAGAGATCATATCAAAGAGGAACACAGCAGCTTGGAAACTGAGGCCAACAGAAACATCCTTTTCTTTTTAGAACTTCATGGTTGCTTAGGCTCAGGTTTTACACCACCTGCACGGCCAGCTCAGGACCATAGTCTGTCCTAATTAAACTGTTGCCAGTTTTGAAGAAATTACATGCAATTATATGTGTTCTCTTTTTACATGAGCACCCTTTCTAACCCAACTTTGACAATGGGACCACCAGGGAAAGAAAGACACCTGATAGCTAGTTTAGCCGCAGAGCTAAATGTCTGGCAAAAAAATGAACAAAGGAAATATGGTTTCATTAGAAGGAAACTATATTAAGACATTAATTGAAAAGAATGGACATAGTAGTTGGAAGTCTACATGGAATAAAAGCAGAAATAAATAAGAAAAACATTATTATACACTAAGTATACTTATTGGACTGGTGGACTACAAAATACCCATTAATCTAGAAATAAATCATAGACAGTAAAGTCTGTAGCTGGTATAGTTTTTCACTTAATTAAATGTATTATTATTATTATTATGTGATGGGGAAATGCTTTATTCTGTGATACCTAATTATTTCTTTGGAAAAGTTGCATGTTCATCTTTATGACTGTGAAATTAAAAACAGGCTGTAAAGTCTCACTTTGATTGAGAGACTTCCAGAATACAGAAAGAAATATTAATTCAGTACCCATCATCTGGATACACTAGCCTGGATACACTGGCTTTTCCACAACTAGATTTAACAAAGTGCAATTTAAAAACTATTCCTTCCTGCCACAAGAAGTGTGAGAACTATGAGCAGCTTGCAGTGTTCAAAAATTATCCCAGTTCTTTGTTTGAGCTATGAAACTGGGCTGCACAAATTCAAAGTGGCTAATTTTATCATGACCCCAAAACCACGTAGCAGTTGGAAAATAATTTCTCCCCATCTATTAGTTCTATTGTCCTCATTAAATATCTCTTTTTCTTGCTGTTTAATTGGAGATGGGGAAGACTTACAGTTGCTATTCGAGGTGACTTTACTGAATCATTTTATAGCAGTGGACAAGTTGAAGTGGCCAACATTTAAAATTTGGGTATTTCACTCTATCAGCTGAAGTCCTAATTTTCGGGCATGTTTTCTTTTTTCAAGACTGCAAAAATACTCACTGGCATGTGTGAAAATCAGATCATTAATATAAGTAGGAGCTAGGCAGATAATTTCGGTGCCCTCATTTGGAGATGGTCTCACACTTCAGGCTACGTGGAACCAGTTCTAATGGCAGTTCAACAGGAGCTCCCAGTTCTATAGAAGGATCAACACATCACAAATATACGATTTCAAAAATCTTCTTATCAATACTTCTGACTTTTTTCATCCCTCTGGATTTGTTTTAGTCTGACACCTTCTGCTTTGTCTGAACTTCTTTTGCCCTTTCTGGCACTTTCTTTCTTGAGTTCTCCAAAGCACAGGGAAAAGCAGCAAAAGACTGTCGCGGTTGGACTTCCAAGCCAGTGTGGTATAAAGAGAGTCACAATTAAACAAAACCAGTTGAGGGTCTGGTGCACTGATGAATAAAACATGCTTTGATGAAAGAACCTGCCTAAGTACGAAGTATCATTATAACATAGCTTGGGTGGAAAAAGGGTTCTTTCCTCAGCTGAAATTTCTCAGAGCCAGATGAGCATTTTCTGACTACTATTACTGAAACAACCATCAAGGTGTTCAGCAAAGTAGTCATCCACCTCAAAAATACAGGTTATCAAATAAAACCCCATTTCCAAGTATGTCAAACATGGAATTTTCTCAGCTGCAAATTCAAAGGGAAGTGGATACCTAGGAGCTTTATTATAATTTGAGGAGTTATTAAAGAATAGGAATCATCAGGAGAGAGCACTATAGCAGATCAGGTTGAAAAGTACAAACCAATTTTTTTTTTTTCCTGACAAGTCAAATATCAAAATAAATTCACTTCAGGCACATTCACATCAGTTTTCATCAGCTTTCTCGAAAGACTTTTATTGGCACAAATGATCACAGGAAGCAAACTTCACGCTGAAACTGCTCTACCCACCTCCGAAGGGTAAGTTCATTAGGAAGGATTAATTGGATGAAGGCATTATCTCCTTCGAGAGGTCTTTTTCATGTCAGTACTTAATAATGTTCACTCTATTCAAGCCAACTCGGGAGTGCAACTTTCCACTGCCGTTCTGAATAGGCAAAACACCACTTTTTCATGTCAATTATTTTTATTTCCATTGTAATGAAACAACCGCCCTTTTCTGAATGATCAAAAGAAGACAAATGCTACAGTAGAGGACAGCAAATGAGGTACCAGAGGTTCAAAGGACACATTTAATGTGCTGATGTGACCTGCTTTTGCTCAGTGAACTTAGCCATGAGCATCTCAGATGTACAAGGTAGACTGCAGCCTCGTGCAATGCTTTGTGCCAGAGCTCTGCAGCAACTGAGACCAACTTCTGCCTTTAACCAAGAGCTTTAGTCCTTTTTTGGGCACTGCACATTCATCACTAAATCACAGCCTGCAGGAGAGATGCAGGAAATCACAACTTTTAAGTATCTAAACCATTGCCTTGTGTTGAAGTCAACCAACACCATCTCTATTTAGGGTCATGAAGATTTAGAGCGTTTGCATTTGTTATTAAAATAAAATAAAAAAGAAGAAAAAAGAAAAGAAAGTGTCCAACTCTTTAGGAAAGGAAGGGTTTGGTGCCAGCTCTGTAAAGCAAAAAAAAGTAAAAAAAGCTTTCAGGATCAAGCAAGACTTTACATGCCTCTCAGAGGGATGTCCCTCCACCTCTGCACCACAGCAGGGTCATCTTAACCCTAATGGGAGTGACGGGGGCTTGCACAGATGAGAGGTTTGTTGCAGTGTCAATGCACCAAGGACATTTCAGCTGAAGAAAAGCCATTTCTTTTCAAAGAGCAAAAATGCAAAAAAAAAAAACCTTTGGTCTGTTCTGCATTAAATTTCAATCCACATACACTGCAAATGCTTGAAATGCAATTAATAATGTCAGACCCTTTTACACTTTTAGAGAAGTTATTTATTATTACTATTGTATTGGCATGACACTTATCACCTCCTTAATAAAGCCTCTCACTTACAGTAATGGATCTAGCCTCATGACCTGCCTGCAAGGAAGGGAAAGAAAGGTTTTAAAGATGGAAAATTGGGTCCCAGAAAGATGAAGTGATCATGGCTAGAATGGGGAAGCCATGGCAGGGCCACGTGCAAATACAGATACCCCAGGAACAGAGTTGGCGCTTAATTACAAAAATGAACTTTCCTTCACATTCTCAAATTTAAAGAGCCAAATGAGAGATTTTTAACAGCAGGGTATCTCTGAAATTATTTCTAGCCTGATTTTGGAAGCAGAAGATGACAGACTGTTTTGCAGTCAGGGTGTATGTGAAAGTTCATGTCCAAACCAGGAGCGGAGGGGCGCAACAGGAGGCACAACCAGCCCTGACAAACCCGACACCTGGGCTTTTGGGGGTCCACCTGGCACAGAGGTGAGGTCTTGTCCAAACCTAGCCTGCCAAAAAGCACCATCCTGCACAGCAATGCTGATGTTCTGCTTTCAGAGCACCTCAAATATGAAAACAGAATTACGACACCTGCTGGAAAAAGGTACAAGCAGCCACAAAGGACAGACAACCCACCGCTTCTGCTCTGCCAGCTGTAAACTGTCAGCTGGAAACACACTCAGTGTCACTGTGAGAAGGTCATACACTTCTCCTGAGGTGACTGCAACTTGATGGGAAACCTTTTCATCCACCTTTTCCCCTTGCAAAGTTAAGGAGCGTCTCTTAGCTGGCTCCCAGTGCCCACGTTGCTTCCTCTGGGCCATCAGCGCTGGGCTGGTCAGGGTTGTTTCTTCTCCTTGCTGGTTTCCTTCCCCACCCGGTTCTCACTGCCTCAGGACACCAAGGAGGTGGTGGAAGCAGGTGCCATCCAGTCTGCAGCAGTCCTGAAATGAAGTGCAGAGCTGAGCTTGTTTGTGGAGGCCAGATGGTCCTCACATTAGAGGAAATTATAAAGGGGAAAAAAAAAAAAAAGAAGTATCTTTCATCAAGATAAAAAGTGACTGTGCAGAGGCACTTGAAATGGATCTATTTGTTGCCTATCTTTGAAAAACACATGGAAAGAAATTAGGGAAATTAATGAGGAAAGGCAAGGGGAAGGGAGGATTGCCTGGATGCAGCCTTCAGCATAGGAAGTCCCAGACCAAAAGGTTTCCAAAAGGCAAGAGAGGAAGGGAGAAGTATAAGAAAGATGTAGAATAACTTACCTTCCTTCCCTTGAAAGCACAGGGTTCTGGCCAAGGTGGAGTTTTTGTCTTAAGCCTGGGTGAAATTTTATGTATTCTTACACTTTCCAGGGACTGTTATGACACATAAATAAACAAGGCTCCAGTACCAGTATAAATGCTAATTATGTTTAAAAGCAATTTGTGGCTGAGATATGGAACTGGAAGATTTATTCAAATTCCCACTGAAACAAGAATGAATTTGGGGACTGCATTTGCTGGGTGGGGAGGGGAACCAAAATACGGCTTTCCCACACAGAAAAGCAAGAATTCCTTCTCCAATTAACCCCTTTACCTGGCTTTGTGTTACTGGTTATATTAATGACCTTAGTTTAAAATTTCAAAAGCATCAGAAATATTAATGAACATTAAGCAGTGGTTCAGGGATAATTCATAGAAAATGCAGTGAAGGCACACCCTGGCAGTGCTTGGTTTTTTAAGACATTTGTAATGGGGTGAGATGCTCCCAGTTAAACACCAGGACGAGCACATGTCATTTGTTCTGTGTCACCTGAGGCTCTGAAGCAAGAAATCTGCATTAATATTTGGCAGGAACTGCAAGTAAGTCAGCACTAAGGTTGACCATGACCCCATGTCCTCTGAGCACAGGAGGCAAGTTTTCCTTACTTTGGCTAAAAAAAATAAATCCATGGTGGGGGGATGCTCTGCCAGAGAAGGGACCTGGGAAGGATGAGGCCTTGGAGACAAGCTGTAAGAATCAAAGAAGGATGTCTGGGCCAAAAATGTGTATTTTTGTCACTGTTATTTTTATGTATGAAAACAAGTCCTGGCACAAAGGGGTAAGTTGGGTGAATAATTTTTATTCTGAAGGTTATTCACAGTTGAGTTGATTGATTCTCTGGTCTTAATTACTTCTGCTTTGTGTTGGATCATAAGAGTCACAAGGATTGATTTACATCCCAAAGTGGATTACCAACACATAAAACAGGAGAACAACTGGTTGTTGATAGTAAATAATGGGAAAAGTCCATGAGTCAAATTTATTAAATCTGTAGAACTTTTCTCTGAGTTTCCTCAAATATCATCCACTTTTCCCAAACAACAAATTACATGATCTACCTGAGCACAAAAAACAAAGTCAACATTTATCTACATGCAAACACCTGCAAATCAAGACCTAGTGGACTGTTTGTTCAGCACTGAAAGTGTATTAACTCTTCTTCGAGAAATAATAAAATCAAAACGTTTATCCTCTGGATGATCATTTTGATACTTTATAAAGTAAAAGCACTCTGAGTCAGGAAAGCACTGCAAAGTGTTTACAAAAGCAAGGGTCTTGGTCTTGTCAGAGGGGAGTCAATGGCAAAATGCCAGTAGAGCTAAATACTAAAGAAAACAGCCACTGGAGCAATGAGCTGTAATCTTCCTTAATCTATAATATCAGCTGTTGACAGATACATACAGAGTGATTAATAGGATGCTAAAAAATGTTAACAAAGCAATAGGGACTTGGAGACTGCTCTGAAAATTTCTCTATCACATTTATAAATCCACCAGTGGTACCATCACTACAAAGTATGACAAAACATATGTTTTCTCTACCAACTTGCTGGCAGGTCTAATCTAAAGTGTCATCAGACTATGGGAAGTGGCTACTGGAAATAAAACTCCTGTTCTGCTCTTCTCTGTTCCTTCTCAGAGATGAGAAGAGAAGCCCCGCTGGGATCTGGCCGTCTCACGTGTTCCACAAACCTCTTTCAGACGCAAGATCTTTCCAGCTGGAGCTTCTACTCCAAATATTTGTCTTGGAGGGATTTATTTGTTTATTTATTGTTAACAAGAAATTAAAGGAGAATGGGGGATGAACAACACATTTCCTGCATCTCGCAACAGCTGCTGCTTTTGCTAAAAGCAATGGTCTTAAATAAAGCAGTGCAGGGAGCTGGTCCACAGCCCCCTCTGGGTGTCCAGGCACAGCCCCAGCTCCCATGCCAGACTGGTCACACAACACACTTGCATTAGAAGGTTAAGATGTCAGTTTATCTCTTTTCCTCTCTTAGGGCTGTTTGCAATAAGACTCTGCATTGATAAGAGTACTTTTAGGAATGGGAAGTAGGTTAATTTTAGTGGGAGAAGATTTTTGTTTGCTTTGTGTTTTCTGAATGGGAGGGCAGGTGAATTTTGGCATCTCCAAGAAGAATTGGGCTGGTGAAGCAGAAGCAGGGGGAGCTGTCCAGACCCCAAGGTGCTCATCACCCAGCCAGAAGTTTGGGTGGCTGCCCCTGAGTGAGAAGAGCCAGAGGGAGACCCTTGAGATGGCTGACTGTCCCCAGCCATCACAGAGCTCCTCTCCTGGGACAGGACAGATGCAGTTATGGCACTGCCAGAATGTTTACAGTGCCGTCATTCCACTGTGTCCACGGCAAAATAAGGAGATATCCAGACTTTTACTGTCTGATGTGCCATCAACTTGGCATGTAGCAGAGTGACCATGCCCTGGCCCAGAGACGTCTCTGGAGACTAAACCAGAAGTCTCAACATCTAGCGAAATTTAAATTTCTCTTTATATTTAAGTACAGGAGTGGCGTGACTGCAAGGAGCAGTGGTCAATAATAAAGACACTTTAGACTTAAATTGGATATTAATTCTCAGTCTGAAAGATATGCCCTTCAAAAAAAATTGTAGTTTGAAAAGCAGGATAATAAACACCTTCTTAGAGTTATGATCAGAAGGTTATTATTCCTGTGAAGGCCTCTGTAAGCTCCAGAAAGGTGAGCACGATCCTACACCAGTACGTGGAGGTACTACAGCATCACCAGGGAGCTTCTCCAGAACGCTGTCATCTCTAATGATACGGAGCGTGTGGAGATGGGTCATATTTTGGGTCATCTGGAACAACTCCATCAAAAGACAAAACACCCTGCACATTGAGCTTGCAGTTACCCCCGTCCTTCCCATCATAAAGCTCTTGGAGAACAGTCAGTCCCTTAGGAAACCCGAATTCTGTGCTTAGCAAGGACTACCTGAGAGTATTTCCAAGGAAGCAGTTCTGCACCACACATGGTTTCAGTCAGCTGGAAGACTACTTTCTGGACATAAACATACCCCAAGTTTTCCTGGAATTTCCTACGTACAACACTGTGGCAACCTCTCTTCCTCATCTAGATACTGCCTCAGGTTTCTGCACCCAAGGGACCTCCAGAACTAGCATCCTAAATCTGAAGACTGCAGGGCAAGCCTTGGTATCTCAATAAAAACTACTAATACAGATATGGTACTGCTCTTGATTAGAGGAGATCTCACCTTATAGCCATGCATATATTTGATGTATTTATTTATGAAGAATGCATGGGGTACTCAAAGATTTTCTACATCCGTGATGTAAGCTTCAACAGATTTGTTTGGGCAAACATTGAAAGGGAAGGAAAAAAAATTCAGCCTCTGTATTTTTATCCTTTGCCCCCTAATTGAGATTAGGTTTAATCTTTTCAGTATATAGTCTAGTATTTTACTGAGCTTGTCTTTTAATGGGATTCTTCAGAAATCAGCTATTAGATCTTGCAGTTCCTGTGCCACCTTCATTCCCCTGGCAATGTTCACAAGTAGAGAAGCCTTAACACTCACTTCAAATTCAGCCCCCAAGACTTTGTACAGGCCAAGTAAAAATAAAATTGTCCATTCTTGATGTTAGAAAGAGTTGCTCTCTGTAACTCCTTTTTAGGGGACTGTAGCACACAATCAGAGCTGTGCATTGAAATGGGCATATTACTAACTGGAAATAAGGATAAAATCTGCAACTGCTCCACGCGAAACAATGCAGTTTGGACTTTGCAGGCCTTAATGCTACTGCAGAGTACACAGGGCAGCTTACTACACAGTTATCAACAAAAGATTTTGCTTTGGGCTGGAACAAGCTGTTGTGCTGACTGAGTGGCACAGCTCCCTTGGGGAGACGTGGACCAGCTCCTCACTAACTGCAGAGGAGTAGGGCTCATCCTGGCCCAAGTTCAGCAGGGTTAATCTGGCTCAAAGCTAAAGCAGAAGCAACCTCTTACTCCTGACATCCCTTTCCTTGTGTTTTCCTCCCTGCTTAGCTGTGACTCCTGGTTCGCTGCCTGCAGACCCAGCCTTGAGAGGCAGCCAAGCTGCAGCACTTCAGCCGTCAAGTGGGATAAAAAAAAACCAACCCAAAAGCAGATTTTGTGCATCTCCTTTGTCACCTATGTTGTGCAATCACAACTTTTTTTATAAGCCACACCTGAACATCAGAGTCACAGCCCGTGACTCTGCAGGAGAAAGAAGCGTGGTCCCAGCAGCTGGGATCAGGGTGCGATGAGCCAACAAGGAAAGCTGGACGCATTTATCAGCCCGACTACTTGATACTGCTTCTTCAGCTCAGCATCCCCTGCGTTTTGGGAGGCGGATTTATTCCGCTGGCTGCTGCAGCCCTCTCGTGGCCACACAGACCCAGCCGCGCTCCTGCTGCTGGGAAAGCACAGCCTGAAATTCCGTGTGGGAGGAGAGCGTCTTGTAAAAAGCACAACAAATAGTTATTAAATAGCACGTTCACCGAAGAATAAATATATAAATAAATGGAACAGACACTTAGGATGCTATTTATTCCAGGTGTACAAGCAGAGTCGTTGACAAATTACTTGCTTTTGAAGAATCAAAAGAAAAAATACAGATAAAGCACTAAGCAGCCGTGTTTTTAATGGGGTGCCCTATTTCATCTCTCCAGGCTGTCACTAAACACTCTGCTTTGAAGTGCTCCTTTTCTTCTGAGCATTTGCACATTGATTTACAATGGTGTGGGTAAATATTGCGCTCACAGATGGGTTTTGCTGAGTATCTTCTTATTGGAAATGTGTCTGCCTGCTCAGGAAACTCTAAGGAGGGATAAAAAACCTTTTGGGTTGGGGAAGATCTGGGGGAACTTGGACTGTGCCAAATTTCTGCAAAGATGAGCAGGCAGATTGTTCTTTGGAGCTTGAAAAGCAAGCGAAGTTTTGGGTGCATTGTGTTTTTCCTTTCCAGATAGGGACCACTATCGCTTGGGCATAAACCACAGGAATTCATAGTGGAAGGAGAACATGGATGGGAGCAGTGCTGAGGGCCTGCCCAACACCTCAGCTGTACACTCCCTGCCCAGTGCTGGGAGCCAGCACAAGCAAAGGAGATGCCTATAGAATAAACAATAGAATGGATCAAAGGGAAAAGCCTGTGCACAGGTATGGGATACTCTGGAAGAGGTTGTCCAGTTTTGATTGACGTGTCTTGAACTGACAGAAACAGTACCTGCAGACCTGCATCTGGGCAGATGGACAGTGAATGGGGTGGGATAGGTTTAGCAGCACCAGCAGGACTTTGGATGACAATGACATCTAAGGTTTTGCAAGCCAGTGTGCTGACCCATGTGTTCATGATGCTGGAACAAACCATTTGATCCATACCAGACATCAAGAAGGCAGCGGTACCTGAGCCCCTTCAGGTGCACAACAGGTGTGTGTTTTCCAGTTTAAGCATGGAAAAATCAGTTCACAGAGATGGGCTCTGTGCTTGCAGATATTTACTATCTAAGCTGGTGCTTCCTGCCCTGAGAGGGGCACACTTTGCAGTGAGGCTGGTGTGTCTGCAGGCAGCTTTTCCCCATGTGGGCAGTCCAAGGTCTGCACTGCTCTAAGGCACTAAATGCAGAGCCAAAGACCGCTGGCATCCTGTGCAGCATCTCCCTTTGGAACTGGCTGCCCTGGCAGCACCTCCTTCAGCCCCCCAGACAACTCAGGACCCTGTGGAAATACACTTAACTCACCGATACTAACATCTTAACCACATACCCCATATTTAAGTACTGTAGGTCCTGTTTTGTTGTGCTCTTAGCGATGAGAACCAAGCTGCCTCCCAGGGCTGCAGCACAAGGACAAGCTGCAGCTCACTCACAGCCCTTCCACATCCTCAGGCTCATCTTTCTCACTTACAAGAAACCCTTAATGCTTCCATAAAATGGTATTTTGCATATTTTTTGTTTTTAACTAAATAACCTCTTTGCTCTTCATTTTCTGTAAGCCCATATGTGCAGAACAAGATGTGACTTTTTTGGTTTAAGATTGCTTTTATTTTATATGGAGACAAACTGTAGTAAGAAAGTAACAAAATTAATATCTGCCTGAAAGAGTATGTGGCAAGGATCAACCTGGGATCCAAAATATTCTCCAAATAAAAAGGCTGATAAATTTTTAAGACATGTCCATATTGCAAGATGCTGAGAGGCTTGGGGCAGTAAATACCCAGATTGACAAAACCATGTGAAACAGCCTAGTGCAGAGCAACTTACAGCTCAGGTCTGGGTGCAGGAACATTACCTGGGTGCAAAGCAGCAGGGACATCTTGCTGGTTTTGTCCAGCACAAATGGAAGCAGTGGGTCCATACACAGCCAGCACGAGGGCTGCAGCCTCCTCTTGGCTGCAAATCAGCCCCTGGTCATACAGACACGTCTTTAGGTGTGTAAACATGCTGGCTACATAGAAAAGTGGAATTCTCAGTGCTGAAAGAACAGATAGGATGCTTACTGTTAAAAAACAAGTCCGTGTAGGCTTCTAGTGAGATTGAGTCCTTTACTTTCTGGAAAATATTCTCCTAGGGATGGACTAAATAGCCAGGGTGTAATCTTGGCCCTGGTGACCTCCTCAGGACAAGGAGCTCGTCCCAGTGTGGCAGGCAGCTTTGCTGACACTGGCTGGCAGTGGGAGGCTGCAGCTGAGCCCCACTTTCTTGCCTTCTTGCCTGCAAGTCACCTTCTATGCTACACTTTCCTGTGACTGCATCACCCCCATCCCCACCGCAGCTTGTCCTCTGCAGTCAGGCCGGCTTTAGGACTCCACCACGATCATGCTCAGGTTGTTGCTGAAGATGATCCTGCCGTCCTTGGTGCTGCTGCACTCGGGCTGGCACAGAGCCTCCCGCAGCCGCTGCCGCAGCGCCGGCGGCGCCGTGCCCAGGAAGTCTTTTGTCCCCGTCAGGAAATCCATCATGAGGCCGCCAACTGCGTCCCCCTCGATGAAGCACTCGGTGATATCCCATCCCGACGGGAACTCGTGCACGCGGTATTCGACTCCGAGTTTCTTCAGGACGTCCGTGATGCCGCTGGAGGTGATGTAGTGGCCGCTGTCGGTGGAAGGGAGGCAGTCTCTGTGCTTCTTCCATAAGCTGGCCCACCCGCTGCTGTCTGCCAGGGCAGGAGGGGAGGTTACTTTTGCAAAGCCAAGGCAGGCAAACACCAGCTAATACACCTGCGAAATTAGCTGGAAATGCTCCCTCGCTGCTGGCCCAGGTCTTGCCAGGACCAGGAGAAGTGATTTCCCTTTACTTGAGTCTACTTATAGAAGTCTGTGCCTAGAGAGGGGTAACACTCAGCGCAAGGTTCTCCCTCAGCGCTCCCTCCAAAACTCTGCTGTTTAAAGGAAACTCTGAGGAGATGGTCTCCAGCACTGGGATTGCCCAGGATGAGGGATACACACAGAAGTACCAACATGCTGACCCTGAACATCCACGCTACCTGTTAAATGTCTCTTGGCTACAATAGTGCAGATGTTTTTATACATCAAACCTCAATTTTAAGCGCACGTCAAAGAATATATACCTGGAAAAATAGCCCCAAATAGCAAGGGAAACTGCCTACAGGCAATGTGAGAGAGAGTTTTAATGGCAAACATAGGAAAGCGTGCTTTATCCATCCCACCATGAGCCAGGCATTTATGAATGACACAAAGAACTCTATTGTTTTTAATAAGTGCCGCCATGTTATAAGTGCCTGTTTTTCCTGTCCTACCATAAAGACTGCAGCTCTTGGCAGCATCTCTTGTCCTGATGGGGTCTGGACCACCACTGTGCAGAGATAAGGCACCGAAGATGGACCCACCCAGAGCTCTGGTTGTTTTTGACCGTGCTGATTTCACCAGGAAGAAGGATTGATCCCCATTCATAAACAGCCACACTTCCATCCACTAAAACTACTTCATAAGCAGGGAAGCAAGAACACAAAATCTGTGCCGAAGTGGTCCCATCAGACACTGGGGTCCAAGAGGCTAAGCTCAAGATTGCATGCTCCATATGAAATCCAGCACTAGTTTTAGTTATTTACGACAGAATAAGCGCTACTGAAATCCCCAGATAAACATCTGTGGCTTTCAAATTCAAAGCTCTTCAAAAGTCCAGGAATGAAGCAAAATAGTAAAAGGTCCCACTTACCTGATAAAATTATGATCAGGAGTTTACCGTGAAGGTCGAGGCAGCTGTGGAAAAACTTGATAGTATTGGGAATATCCTCCACACGGTACAGCATCTAGAAGAGACAGTTACACGTAGCCATTATTCCTCCCCCACAGTGCAATGACCCTCCGAAGGCTTAAACCCTTTCTATAGAGTTGCTTTTAATAGTGTACCAGTTGCTTCCCAGCCTGTCCTGACTCAACACACGTATTTAGGGACACCTCACAGGACTGGGCATCATCAGCTTTGGTGTTTGTGGAGCCCCTGCAGAAGTTATTGCTCATAGGAGAGCTATGCTAAGCTCTGATCATCCTAACTTCATGCATATAACATAGAAACTAAGGGAGGAGTGAAAGCTAATACCCCCATGTTAAAGCAGTGCCTGTTACCTGGATCATATGGATGAAGTCAAATTTCTTATGTGTGCCTTTCTCTTTCACCTGCTGTTCATACTCTGAGGAAGTGAGCTGGTGCCAAATAAAAGAGACATTCTGCAGGTCTGGAGCTTGATTCACCAACTCTGTTTTATAAAGTAGAAAAACCCCATGAATTTCACAAAACAGCAGAAAAACTTGTCTTTCAGATGGATGCTCCTCACTGTACCCCAGGCAGCAGGTACAGCCTTACCTTTGTAAGCTGCCACATGCTGCGGGTTGGGCTCTACGATTTCGTTGTCAATAAGGACCCCTGGGTGCACAGCCTGCAGTATCCTGATCATTTTCAAATCCTGCTCACCTATTCAATAAACACAAATTCATTACTTTTAAAAGTAGGTAAATGTGATGAAAGGATCCCAGAACATCTGCCACCACTACTGCCAGGAAATGCCGTGAGCAGGAGTGAGGCATGTTTGACCGTGTGGCCTGCATGGTGGAATCTAACTGTGTGTGTATGTGCCCTGCAAATTTAGCTATTGGTGCTCCTCTGTTGCCATCCGAGCTCTGAAGAAGCAAACAGCAGTCCTATCCCAGGAAACTTCCAGCCTTTTTTGACATCATGCAGGTCACTTTGTTTTTTTCCCAGAAATGCCATGATATATCAAGTCTCTAAAGTCCACCTGGTTCACCTGGAACTATGTAAACAAACAGGAGAGGTGGGCACCTTGCGGGGACTTCTGCAAGAATCCTGTCTCTAGCTGGTGGCGAGGCCTAAAAATAGTCCTGTCTGTGCAAATGTCACACAGAGAGGTCTTGATATGAGATATTGCATCCTCCCTAGCCTTCCAGCTGATGTACCAGCCATGAGAAAAGTCGTCATATTTGGCAGGTGTTGCAATAAATAGAATTCAAAGAGGGAAATACTACCCATGCCAGCACTACAGGGACATCCAGGGCAGGAGGAGTCTTTTGAAATTGGAGAAAAAATACCTAAGACTCCTGAGGAATGAAGTGGCAGCAGTGCAGGGTTGGCCAAAGGCACGAGGGAAGAGGCCACGGCTGCATCAGCTGAAGGCAGGTGCACAGACCAGTATTGTTGACAGGAAGGTAGATCCCCATAGCAAGCAGCTGAATCATTTTAGACAGTCCTAAATTCCAGTTTTTAAGTGCCTGGGGTGGGGAGCACCAGCCCTTAGAGGTGCTGCCATGGGTTGCCTCCCTGCAAGCTTGGTGCAGGTGGGAGGAAAAGCATCGCTGTCCCATGCTCTGGAGGCACTGAAGGCAGCAAATGGATATATCAGCACCAACTGGGTATCTTAAAAGCTGTTTGGGTTTGGTTTTTTTCACTCCATCTCTGTAAAATTCCTTAATCCAGTCTTGGCAAGAACAGGTAATAACGTCCTCAACCAGGGTGTCTGCAGAAAAGAAGCAGTAAAATACAATGCTCCAGAGCAGGGATTTCTCTGCTCCAGCTTGCCCTGCCAGCAACAACCCTTCAGCACTGACCACAGCAAGGCTGGGACAGGAATGAAACCCCTCTGGCAACCAGCAGCCCATGCTGCTGGAACTGGGAAGTTCCAGCCCAGAGTTAAACCAGTCATGGGAAAACACGGGGTGGGTGAGAAAATGTGATCTGGACTGGAACACAGGCTTTTAGGATGTGGAGTTGGTCACTAATCCCCATTAATATTTTCATCAACTAAAGTAATTCCGGGGGCCCTGTGAAACCAGAGTCCATGCCTGGAAAGGTCAGGGATCAGATATAACCTTTTGCTCAGTGCCATCCCCGCTCACTCCCTGCCCAGTCACAGACGTTCAGCTCATGCAGCCGTGGGCAAGCTGAGGGGCTGTGGGTCTGTACCACTGTCTTGTCATCTGTGAGGGGCAGTTAGCCAGGAAACTTTAGATCTTTTATTTTTCCATTAAAACCTCGTCTGAAAAGGACATAAGGAAAATTAAGGATGGTGCTAAAAGTTCATTTCCCCCTTGTGTTTCCTTGGAGTCAGGATTTCTGTTTTATACTACTTAATGAAAATAGAGTGTAATTGAGAATTCAATGATTTCTTCCTGCTTGCTTTCTCATATGCTCCAGCATATTCCCAGTTGAGGAAAACAATCTAATGGTAATTTTCACTTACTCAGGAAAACAAGGGGGAAAAAAGTGAGAAAAATACTTTCATTTGAAAGTATTAGCACTTAAAATTCAGCTGAAAATACTTTTCAAAGCAAAAGTAAACTCTGACAAATCAAACTGCTGTTTCTTTTCTCTAGTTTTTATTTTATCCCAGTTTCCCTAGGAACAAAGTTAGCTGTTTCACCACTTTTTTGATTTTGTTTTTTTTTTTTTAAACACAAATGCATTTAGAATTTTAGCTTTAAAGCTGTTTTTCCAAAGGATGGGTTTCTCTCAGGGGAAAAATATCATTTGCAGTTAAACCCTACTTTTGACTGGATAAAAACACAGCAGTAACAAATAAATACATCTTGAAAAAGCTGATGCAGCCCCGTGCTAATGATTGTGGCCAGCTGGTTTTGCAGTACTGGGAGCAGGGCATCACCCAGCCTTGGCCTCTGGGATCCCTAAAAGCAAAGCAAAAAGACAGATCCCTTCAGATGGGTTAGTCTAAGGCAGGACTTTGGGTGGGAAGAACCTCTCTGATGTCTCTCTGACAAGGTTTGAAGATGCTCTTATGCCTAATCAGAAACAGGCAACCTTGATTTGAGGCGTATAAAGTCAGGTGAGAGTCATCAAGAGGCAGAAACTAAACTAAAATCACACACATGTCACTGCTCAGAAAGATTTGAGCAGCAGCATTTCAGAAGGGAAATGGGGAAGGAAGGAACAAAGGAAGGAAGGGAGGGAGGGAGGGAGGCAGCCTTTTTCTCATCCCAGTCCCACTCTTCCTTCTGCCCTTCTCTGTTTCAGTGAGAAACACTGTCATTAATGCCTCAGTAGTTATCCTCATTGCCCAAAATTTCAGTATAACCTTCTGCTACCCTCAGGGACCCCCATTCCCCAGCATCAGCAGTGCTGCCACACTCCTCACCTGTGCCACTTCCAACTCCCAGGACATTTATAGTCGATTTTCCATGGCCGAGCCTGAAAAGATAAGTATGTGTTACTCAACCACACTATGTCACATGATTGTTTGTTTTCATTCTTGTTGTTTGGATGACACATTGGCGCAGAAATTTTCATGTTATGCACACGAATTGGGATAGAAACTGGAGCATCCATTTTGAGACCAGCTATAACCAGTGTGGAGGGAGCCAGCCCTGTATTAGCAAGCTCATATTTCAAAGTACAGTAGGCAGCAGGGTGTAGTGTTTCTTACCCTTTGCCAGAGAGTTTCCTTCAGGCTGTGGCTGGCAGTGTGCAAAAAAGCCTTGGGAATCCCCAGGGCAAAGGGCTCCCTTTGGGGGTAGCGGGGTTGTGCCTGGCTGGGGTGGCACTGCTGGGAATGCAGGGACAAGGTGAGCTGGGGAGAACCTCTGCACCCTCAGGAGACGATACTGAATATAAATACCCAGGGAAAGCAAAACCATCAGGCTATCCAGGTGATTGGAAATCAGAGAATCATAGAATATGCCGAGTCAGAAAGGACCCACAAATCATCTCTTATCAAAATTAATCTCGGTTTAAAACTGGGAGGAAGGTTAGAATCTATAATAACTTTCATCTGGGAAAAATTACTTATTGAAGGACTCCAGTCATGTGGTTCATAGCAGAATATTTAATAACAGCCTGGCTCAAGGATAAGGGGCCATGCTCTGACTTGCTTTATAGCTTAATTCTGCTCTTGGGCACGGACTGTGCTGGGGAATTCAGTTTCCCATACACAGTCTCAGGAGACACCACAGCAATGATTCCACGAGAGTGGAATAAGCAGCAAATCCTGAAGGGTGTGAGTAGTCAAGGAGCCTTAGCCCTAATGAGGGTCAAGACCCTTTGACAGACCCACAATTAGCATCATAGAAAGCCACAAGGTTTTGCATCATTTAAATTAACAATAAACAATTCCCAATACAATCTTCTGATTATTATAATTTTATTGCTTATTTTTTATATGTATCTGATCTGGAAAATAAAAAAATTGCCTGCCTAAACTTTTTTCTCAATGGAGAATACAGTTGCTGTGACATCCAAAAATTACCTAAACTTGAAAGGCCTTTCTTATGGTTTGGATCTAGGCTGTTCTGAAATTATCTGCAGTTATCCAGTCTTAATATATTACATCAATACTTCACAAAACTGATTATCATTTGGTACTTAAGCAATGCAAATCGACTTAGGATAGAAATAAGGAAGTCTTAGGGGATTGAGAAACCAAGAATTAGTCACTAGCAGAGAATTAGAAATGTGTTTCTTTTTAGATGGTATGTGATGAAGTCCCAAAAGCAGGGAGAGAGCACATGAGAGCTTTCTTTTGGAAAAAACAAACAACCAAAAAACCCCAAATTTAATCCTTGGAAAATCAGCTCATGAAAAGAGATGGACATGAAAATGAGGTCTTGATTCTTTCCTTAACATAAGCTAAGAGGCAGCACAGTGTATTAATTGAAATAGCACGTACTCTGGAGTCATTAAGCAAAATATCCTAAAACTCACTATTAGGGAATTTAAAACTGAAAAGCATTAAAGTTCATTCCTACCAAAAAAATAACTTATATGTGTTTGCTGACCCTTGTATGCAGGTTGCCCTCCCAGAATAACAGATGGCTTTCCCAGCTCAGTGGAAGCAATCCTTACCCAGCCATGATGTCGGGCAGTTGTTCCTTGTTGAACTCATCCATGCACTGGTGCTCTGTTGAATGATCCAAAAATGACTTAAAGGCCTCCACATACTCCTCAGCTGTGAGGCTTCTCATGGAAGGGATCGTATACAGCTCTTGAGAAACAAATATGGATTGCATGTTAGTGGTTTCAAGGCAAGTGAAGGGTCAAAGCACTTACCTCGTCGAAGAAACCCAACCCAACCCAAGAGGAGAGAAAGATTTGGGAAGACGATGCAGAGGATGCACTTTCCAACCTGTTCACACTCAGGGTTTGAAAATTATTCTTGGATATCCTTTGACATCAGCATTTTTGTTAAGTGCCTCATCACTAGAGGTAAGCCCGAGGAAAATGTCTCCAAAATGCTTAGGCAGATATGGGGACTGGAGGGGTTTTCTGGAAGACTAAAGAAGAGAATTTGAAGGGAATTGCACAGCAAGTCCACACCTGGTGGGAGGCCCATCACTCGTGCCCATGCTGGACAGTGTAACTGAGATGGGCAGCTACTGACACACTTCTTAGGAGAGGTGATGCAACACAAAAACTGCCACCTACAGCTGAAGCAAAAATAGTCAACCCTGTGCACCTCATTTCTGACTCTCGCCAGCATGGGACTGAAATGGGCTGCCAGGGAGGTGAATTCCCTGCTGGGAACTGCAGCTCATGGCCAGGAGGGCAACTGATATCAAAACATTTCATCTGAATGGGCTCATGTTAAAATTTGGTTGGCTGACACCAAGATTTCTCTCTGAGTCGAAACCAGGAATACTCCAGGGGTTGCAAGCAATTATTGTAAAAACTCCCTTTCCTGCTGTCTCATCCTAATAACAGAGCCGTTGCCAAGGCACAAGCTCTGGCCAACTGTTTGAGTGTGAGGAACTACAACAGGACTAAGACCAAAGGCTCATGAGAAGATACTCTGCAGCTGGGTACTGGCTCTGGGTCTGTCTCAGGCAGAGGGCTGCAGTAGGAAGGCAGTTGTAGTGCCAGCCTCAATATGCGAGATCAATGCTGAAAAGGCATCATTCAGTGGGGAAAAAAATCAGCTTTTCCTCCTAGACAAAATGAGGATGAAGCGTGGGACTCAGCAGAACATCATCGTCCTCATTTTTGCCTTTCAGAGATCTGCTTTCTTATCATCTGCTTTTAGTTGCCACTAATGAGAAAACTATGTATGTCTCATCAAGCACTGTGCAATCTCAAATTGAATGACTCTGCTGTTTCCAAAACCACACGTCATTGACAGCTGTGTTTCTGGTCCAGAAAAATATTAACATCCACCCTCAAAACTTTGAACTAAACCCTAACATAAACCTGAAATCACCTGAATTGCAGTTTACCTTCCTGCTTCTTTTTTTTGTGGTTTTTTTTTTTTACAATCTCTAACTCCAGAAGAATTAAAATATGTTTGTAGTGATAGAAGGCTGAGTGGGCATTTTACTTTATTCTCCTTTTTTATTCTCCCAAATACCTGAATTATCGTGTGGAGTTGTCAGAATCTCTGCTTCAAAGTTCATGCTGGGGAAACTATTCCTGTAAGGAAAGTATAGCACTTCAGTTATTTGAAGAACCTGTACGCTTTTTTGAAGCTGCATTGAAAATGCAGAACAAAGGGAAGATGCTCCAGGACAGATTTTCCTCTCCTGATAATCAATGATTTTTTTCTTTTTTAGCAAAGAAAGTCAAAACTTCTTTGTTAGCTGATCATAGAGTTGTAGAATCTTAGAATATTTTGGATGGAAAGGGACCTTAAAGCTCAGCTTGTCCCAACTCCCTGCCGTGGGCAGGGACACCTTTCACTAGACCAGGCTGCTCCAAGCCCTGTCCAACCTGGCCTTGGACACTTCCAGGGATGGGGCATCCAAAACTCGCCACCTGCACCAGTGTTTGTCTGAGATGTGTTGTGGAAGTTTTTGTACCCCGGCAAAATCATTAACCAGTCAATGCAGTTGAAGGCATTAGACTGATATTACACACTCTGTGAAACCTTCAATCATGGATAGAATAGAAGAAAGAGCAGTGAAATTAGGAGAAGGTTATAGTGAGCATCAGCATCTGAAGTGCTAAAATATCTGCTTGGCCTGTTGTTTCAGGGACTTTTTTTGCTTTGCTTTTTTTGACTTTTTTTTTTTTTTTTCCGTTCAGATTTTCCTGGCTGCAAACTGGCCAAAAATAATAAATTCAGTTACATGTTTTTACTCTTAGTTTTTGGGAGCTTTTTCTTTTTGTGAAGGCTTCCAGCAATGGAGTCACATCTTCTTTCCTTTGAAAACATGCCTAATCTATAAAACAGGGATGAGGTGCGATTGGAAAAAGGAAGGGAGGAAATTAAACTGGAGCAAGGACCTCGCTTCTGCAAATAAAGTGTTGGGCTGAGGCTGTCTATGCAAAGGAAATAGTCACCTCCTGGGTAACCACATTTCAGTATCGAGATGCACAGCAAGACTTAAGGGAGATATTTCTGTATAACCTCTGTTTAGACATATCACTGCTCCCAAAACCTTGTTGTTAGAACCTGCTTCATGAGAAGCGGTCTGAGGTAGCAGACAGTAACCCACAACTCCCCTCTGCCATGGAAAAAAAAAATCCCAAGTGAAGAAGAAACAAGGTAGGAGGTGGAAAAGTAAAGAAAGGAGTCTTGTGGTGGGGCTTTGAGGTACAAATATGTAACAATTTGCTGGCAGGTAGCAACAAGTGGCCACAGGTGCAAATACCACACTGCTCTGGTCGATGAAGGCAAGAAAGTACTGAGATGTTCCAGAAGCCTTGGAGATGCTGCGGCACTGCCAGAGTCCTGCAAGAGCAGTTGATTTCATCTGAGTTCAGTACCAAAGCCACGAAATTGTCTCCCAGGAGAAACTTTAAAGGTCTTGGTTTCTCCGCCTTGACCTCACCTCTCCTCAGGAAAGGCCTCGCAGAAGTTCAGCAGGAACAAGCCTGAACTCAGCCCACCTCCATAAGCTCCAGCTTGGCTGCAGGCCAGTCCCTCCAATTTCCACTCAACCCTCTTCCATCTCTGTCTGCCACTACAGAGGACTATTTTGTCTTCTCAGCTGGCTGAACCCAGCAAAATGGTTTTCAGACAAGTGTCCCACTAAAATGCTGAGGAGTAGCGTGGCTTCCGCAGATGAACAGCTCTGGGCATGTGCTCCATTTCTGACCGGTCAAACGTTTCCAGCCATGCCAGGAGACCTGCCAGGTGACCTGGGCAGACTGCAGCATAGGAATTCACCAGGACGGATGATGCCAAGATAAGTCTTCCACTGACACTTTTGCCATTTCTCCCCAGGCAGGGGTTAGATTCTAAAACTGATTAACACTTGTTGGTGGCAAGGTAAAATGGGAACAAATAGACTTCCTCTAAAATCTGGCTTAAAATCTAGATCCTAAGATTTGAATACAATATTTTCGGCTGGTGCTGCCTACCCCAGGGCCCCAGTACCCCACAGCAGGACTGAGTTGGTGACTGCCAGGGAGTGGGATGCTCACAGGTTGGTGGTCCTGCCCAGCTCCCAGCTAAGATAGAGCTTGTATTATCAAGGTTAAACCTCTTCCCTCCACGAACAGAGCAGGATGCATTATGGACTGCAGATGCAGGGCACAGAGGGAATTCACAGTGTTGCTTTAAGTGATGCAGCCCCTTTAAGTTGAAAAAGTTATTTCTAGGAATACAAATTGCAAGAATATCTTCATAACTCATATAAATTTTATTATACCTAAACTTAGGCTGCAACAGGGCTAAAAGTCTCCTCCCTTACCGCCGTCCCTCCCAGGACATGGGCACGTCTGCTGCCCCTCCCACCTTACACACACCGATCTGTGACATAGAAACAGCGGGATCTTGGGGAAACACCATCCCGCTCCCTGCCAAAACCCACTTACCTCTTCACCTCCGGGGCCGGGTCCATTGACGGGGTGGATGCTGTCCAGGGACACAGGAGTTGGACTTTGATGATCCTTGTGGGTCCCTTCCAGCTCACAATGCTCTGTGCTTCTGTGGCACAGCAGCTGGGCACGGGGCCGGGGATCAGCCCCTAGGTCAGCATGTCCACCTGCCGCCCGCACGGCTCCGGACGCTCAAACACCGCGGCGCCGGGGGTGACCCGGGAGCGCGGCCACGGCTCTGCCGGCACCTGTCGGGACAGGCAGCGTCACTGGGGCGAGGGGGGGAAACCCGAGCCCCGCGGGGAAGGAGCTGGGGGCCGGGGCGGGCAGGGAGCGGGGCCCGACGTCCGCAGGGATGTCCTCATCGTGCGGGGGCTGCGCTGCGGTCAGGGGGAGAGAAACAGAAAAAGGGACACATTGAGACTTCCAAACCTCTCAAGCCTGAGTGGAAGTGCCTAAGGAGTGTCCGGACGGACTGAAGGTTATTTGCGTTCATTTTTTAATGTGCTGTGAAACCTTCCTCCATGCTCGCCGCCCTGGGCAGGAGGGGACTCTTTCCTGCATCCTTGCCGCGGTGCTGCCTGATGGATGGATGGGGCATGCACTGAGAGATTCGTGCTTTCTCCAGGGAGAAGAGGAGCTCACTGACTGCGCAGAGACCTGAGCAAGTGATTTTTCCATCTCTGATTCAGGGGGAAATGGGGCATAATGGCAGCACGTTTTGCGAGCACTGCAGCCCCGCAGTGGGGCAGCCTGGCACACCCCCGTCCTGCCCCACGAAGGGGACGGGGATGGGCGGGCAGCCAGGACAGGGGGCAGCGAGCCCAGCCTGCTCCCTCTCTGCTTGCTAAACCACAGGGATTAGAAAGCAAGGCAACCTTTTTTGGGACAGCTGTCCAAGACAGATGTGGCTGGAGGTCCCCAGGAGGGGATGAAACAGAAGAAGGTGCAGTGGTCTCTGTTCCCAATACAGGAAATCCTGAGTGTCCCCTCTACCCTGCATCAGCTTTTCCCCTGCCCGCATCCACAGGACTGATGCTCCTTTTGCCTAAAATCTAATAACACAAATGTAAAAAAAAAAAGAAAGGATTTAGTGACTTCTATTTCCAAGTGAGGTCTGCTTGTGGAAAGAGAAGCATTAGGACTCTCTTCACTCTCTTCCCATGAGGGCAATGGGTAGAACACATTTAGCAGATGACAGATAAAGCTTCATCCCTTGCTGAGCTACCCAAAACACTGCCTGCCCTGCACAGATCCCTGAAACCAGGGATCTCAGGTGGGGAGGCTTCACCATCAAGTGACCTGCCTTGATTTAGGCTAGATTTGGCTTCCAAATGGATTTAAGTTATCTACCCCAAGGCAGGTCCACAGCAGCACATTAAGCTAGAAAGGACTACATTGCTACTCCTAACCAAAATATTACAAATATTTATTGAAATATTTTGAATAGGTGAGGAAAGACAAGAACCTCTTTGCTAGATCTGAAGTGCAGATTTGGCTCTGATTGACCACCTGAGCAATGATTTTTACGTCAGCCCCTAAACATGCCTACCAGAGGTGCCAGCCCCTGGACACCAACTGTGCACCAGTGGATGCACCTGGAATGTCTCAGCTGCCTCATGACCCCCAGCCACCTCTGCCTTGTCCCAGCTAAGCCACCCCTCCATTCCCCCATGACAATGCCAGGGACGGACACCCCGCAGGTGCCGGCAGGAAGCCATACCTCCCCAGAGCAACAGGAGCTGTTGAGAAATCTCCAGCATCCAGGAACTGCACAGCCCTTGGAAACCTCCTTGTACATCCAGGGGGTACTGATACCCCTCCCTGTCCCCTTGTGTCCCTCCCAGCTCCAGGAGACCACGTAGGCGCATGCCACAACTGAGCCGGCATTAGCCTACAACAACAGCCTTTGTTCCCCAGTGCTGGAAACAACGGGACATTGTGGGCAGCTGCCTTCGCCGGCAGGAATTGGCAGCAGGGTGGCTTTGGAGGATGTACCCTCTGCAAGCCGTGTTTTTGGGTGTTCTGGCAAGCTCGTGACTAAATCCGCTTTGAACTCTGTTTTCCGTGCAAATCGAAAAAGCTGGTTTTTGATCAGTGAGGTGATGGCTAAAGCTAGAGCTGGGCTGCAGGGAGAGAAAAACAAAGAAACTGTGTTTATCCCCACATGCTGTGGCTGCAGAGGTCAGTTTTGGGCTGATCCAGCAGAAATAGGTCATTCACTTTCACCAGGGCAAGCAGTGCCTGAGGCTGGTATTGCCCACGGTCCCGAGCCCCCTTGATGTTCCATCTCCATCATCCCATCACGACAAGCTTGGACCTGCATCTCCAGGCAGGAAAGCCTGGATACTCAGAAATTAAATTTCCATGACTTTATCTTCTAAATTGTGGTCAGCTTTTAGGCTGATGAATGTCATGAGGGTCCTTGGCATTTTTACAGATTGTCCATGGAAGCAGGGTTAGAACTAGATGGTCTTTAA
Organism: Cephalopterus ornatus; assembly: GCA_013396775.1. Lineage (NCBI taxonomy): Eukaryota > Metazoa > Chordata > Aves > Passeriformes > Cotingidae > Cephalopterus > Cephalopterus ornatus. The sequence goes on from VZRE01001354.1 coordinate 776,710, forward strand.
GGTCCCTTCCAATCCAAACCAGTCTGTAATTCTATGATTAGCAGTCTATTTTTTGAGACCCTTTCAGTTCCACCTAGGGCAACTGATTAAGGCTCATGTAATTTTTTTTGTGTAACTGATTTTCTTGTGAGCAGAGGTCTTTCGCATCTGCAGCAGTGTTCCCTTTTTCAATGAAAATATTTTCATTGCCACATATTTTCAGTTTTCTAGATATATCTCCCAAAATACAGCCAGCAGTTTCTGTACTCCCCTAAGTGAAATATTTGGTTCAAACATGTTATTCTGCATCAAGCAAGTTCCGGTAAATAAAAAGAGAACCAGCAATTTTGTAGCACCCTTTTTCCTGATAGTTAAAGAAAAGATTTCTTATTAAAGGAGAAGATTTTTTTTCCTTTAATCCTATTAAATATTTAACATCTGGGAAGCAGTAGGTCTTGGAGTTTGAGCAACAGTATTTGTTTTTTGTATGTGTGTAGCGGATATTTTCCTATAGGAAAAAGAATATGATTTCTGATAAATACTGAAGAAAAACAACATCACAGAAACAGAACTCATCACTCTCTGGGAGCAAGAGCAGCTGGGCTCCAGTCATGTTTTTATTCAACCTCCCAAAGGACCTGAAGTATCTAGGTCTGAAGATCAATTACTTTTTTTAACACAGTCCTTCTTGCTTTTCATTAAAGCCTGGGTGCTGGTTCAGTTCTTCCAGACCTTTTAAAACAACCCTTCTCAAACCATTTGACTAGAGGTCATAACTCATGTAGTTGTAATTACAGAACCAAGGAGAGGGCAGAGGGGGAGTCTGATGTGGCTGCTTGCAGAAAAGGCTCTTTTATTCAAGGTGAAGACCAGCTTTGCTCTACAGACTCTACAGTATTCAAAAAAAAAAATATGTCTCTGAGAGCAAAGGCAGGTATGGTAAAATGTGCCTTTTACTCCTCAAGAGCTCACATGTCTTCAGCCAGGAAAACACACTCAGAATTCAAATTTCCCTGTAGCTGCCAATAGCACGTGCTGAGAGTGCAGCCTCAGCAGGATTAAACACTTCCAACGGGTACAGTGCTCCAAACCAGGGGTATCTGCAAACCCTGCTGTACCAAAATGTGAGGAATTGCCAGCGAAAGATTTTGTCCCTAGCTCAAAGTCAGCAGTTCAAGTAGTAAGGTCTGGAGACTGCTCCTTGAGAAGTTTTTCTGGTTCAAGAAGGGTGGACTAAGGGGAGCAGGGTTTTTTTTTTGTGAGAAGGCTGTTAAAAGGCACCCTCACAGGGCTGGGACGGTTAAGGAGGTATATCCAGAGCGCTCAGTGCCACAGGAGGTTGGCTTTATGTTAAGGTTTCTCAGCAGTGCTGGTGTGCTAATTTGTTGCTCCTGTGCTTTGGTAGGGTTCACCCACCAGCCTGTAACTGGAAGCAGTAAGTCAGCAGGTGCAGGAGTTATAACTGGGCAGTTTGGAGTAATCCCAGTATGCTGCAAAGTGATGTAAACTGCTGTAGACACAGAGACCCACCAGTGCTCTGCTCCCACATGGACCATAAGGAAGTCAGAGAGCAGGTAACACAAAAGAAGCAGTGAATTATTGTGACTGATTACATTTCAATTCCACCTGAAATGAAGGATCAGAATTTAAATTCTTTTTACTTACCTCCTCTTGAAGAAAGGCTGGGCCGAGCCATCACAGCAGAAGTGACACTGCACCACCTCCGAAGGTAAAGGGCCTGAACACTTGGAGCAGCCAAAGTACCTCAGGAGGAGCCACTCTACCAGGCAAAAGTTTGTTACAAAAGTGCAATATTTCCTGGAAAGTAAATAAGATGATGAGTCACCTTTTCTCTGGGTTAACATAGAGAGTAAGAGGTGAGAGAGTGGGTATGAATCCAATGGGAGATGCTCACCTTTTACAGAAGTTTTGACTGCTCTTCTGTGAATCTTTTTGGTCTCTCCCAATCTTAAAAAGAGTATGCTCAACTAAATTTGCACTTCTTTGTAAGCTGAGTCAAAGTTTCGTTTCCATTGGTGGCGAGTTCTGCCATCTCTCAAACCTGAGGAATATATATAAAAATAGATCAAACTGAACAGCTTTGGCTAATCAAGTTCAGCAACATGAATGTCTATCATTCAGCAGATTGCAGTAACAGAGGAGAGCATGTCGAAATGAAGGGACTACAGATTTATTTTACCAAAAGCCACTAGATGGGGATGCAAGGACGTTTTTCTGATCTCTGTTACACATGGATCCCGCAAGGCTGAGCTGGAGCTGGCCCTTCCCGCTCACACGGGCTGCTGTTGTCTTTGCTTTTTGTTTTTAGGAGCTGACAGAGGTCATTTGGAAACTTATCACTCGCTGAGTTCTCATCCTATAAGGAGTCGGGCCTCAGGCAGCCGTTGCGGTGTGATTATTGCTTGCCGAATATTATTCTCTGCACCAAGACTCAGCAGAGGGAAGAGTGAAGGATTTGGCTTTCAGTTTGCGGATTAGTCTTCTTTTATAGGCTGTGGAAAGGAAAAGCACTTTATATTGAACACAGTGGGGGGAAAAAAGTGTATTCAGCAAACTGGTAATCTCTGAAAATGTCCATACTTTGGAATGGTTACTGTGGAAAAAAGCCAGGAGATTTCCTCAGGCTCAATAGTCAAACCTCTGGGTATTATTTTTTAGTTTCTTCTCCTTTGAAAGCCATAGTTCTCATATGAATAAGAGAGATAAAGTCAGGAAAATTGGTTTGGTGGAGGCGTAGGCAGGATCAGCCCTGCTCTCCAGGGCAGAAGCATTCCACAGATGTATAACATGAGCATATATAGGCTGCAGGAGTTCGTGCAATGCATAAGCAATGCTATGAGAGTAGGGAGTGAAGAGGGCTCCAGTTATACAGTAAATGTCAGCTCTGACCTCCAGTAACCTTGGGCTTCTGCAGTGACCACCCACTCTTACTATTTTGCCTTAAGTGTCAGGATATTTGGTGCTTATATTAATTCCCTGCTCCTGGAGTCAGCTGAATGTAAAAAAACCCACTCTTTTAGGAAATTTTTAACAGTAAAAATTTCAGATTCAGAGGCATGTTAAGGTACCCAAAATGCACTTCAGGGTTCAAAACACAGAAGATACTTTGAAAGAAATATAAAAATTATTAATTTAAAGCAATTTAATGAAACTTTCAGTGGTTGGCAGCGAGGGAGAGTGGGTGTCAGGGTGTCTTGGTGAGTCTGAGAAAAAAGGCCCTGATAAATACCCTAGAAGACAATTAAGTTTTTATCATAATATTAAATTCAGAAAACTTGGAGAACTGTTCAAATATTTAAATGATGAAATATCTTTCCTACTCCATATACTTGAAACATGGAGCTAATGCTGCCAGCTCATGGCAATCCATGTTTTAAGGATCGGGAGGTCAGAGGCAGAGTGGGGACTGTTTGGCGGTTTCAAGTGCATCTCCACTAATTGCTGAAAACTGATTGCTATATTTAATTAAACATAAACAGAAGTGCAATTGCTTTTCCTGGGTGAGAGGGTACAGGGGTTGAAGGAGCACTGGGATGGCAGCAGTGGTTTTGTCCCTGCATTCTCTGACTGTAAGACACCACAGGCACCTGCCTGGAGCCCATCAGGTACTGCGCACCTTCCCCACCTGGGTGTTCCCAGCAGCTTCAGCAGGTACTGCAGATTCTATCTATTTTTCTTCTGTGTTTTTTCCTCACTGCTTAGTAGTCTCCTCATGGTGACAACAAAATGTCTGTTTTCCAGGAAACGGTTTGAGCTTTATGGATTAGCCATGGTAGGCACTTGCAGACCTCCATAAAGCACGTTGACACACTCTCTGGTGTATTACTAACTCGACTGAAAAATTGATCAAAACTGATAGAGTTACAGGGCCTGCGTCCCTTTACAATCTGCTGTTGTGCCACTCGGCTCCTACAGAGCCAGCAAAGCCAAACCCTGGGAAAACCTCTGCCTGGAAAATACACCTTCATCCTCCCCTTGGCTTTGCACCATGGAAAGAACCACATACCTGAAGCGGATGATGTGCAGGATGTGCCCGACCCCCCACTCAATTGCTGATAGTCCTGCTGGGACCAAGCTCCCCCTGGCATTGCAGGTATCCCCAAAATGCAGCAGGGAGTGCCTGCAGGGCCCTGTCCTGCCACGGGGCACTGATACCATCTGCAGTGTGCTTAGGTCTGGCGTGTTCTTGCCCCATGGGCATGGCCTCAGGTGCCTCCTGCATGCCCTGTCCTATCTGCTCCAGCAGCAGCTCTTAGGAGAGACTGCTTAAATTACAGGAATATTTATCAAAATGAGTAAACACGAGCATAGGTCTGCTGTAGAAGATGGGATGCCATGCAGCAGAAGAACTGCTGGTCTTTTTTGCAGGACCTCAGCAAAGTTACTTCCTTTTCCTCCCAGCCTACCAACAGCTCTTGCTTTTGCTCTTTTAGAATATCAGTCCTTTGGAGCAAAGTCTGTGCCTTATTTCATCCCAAAATCTCCTAGTCTTCGGGAGGGCAGCCAGGTGTTGGGTGTGTAGTCTCTCCTCAAGCATCCTCTAGTGTCCCAGTCATACAGAAACACCGCCTCCTTTTTTTTTTTGTTGTTATTTACAGTTTGATTTTTGCTGGAATCTCAAATGAACACGGAATAGCAAAGCCAATACCTAATTCAAAGAACTTCCAAATGAGGGGTCAGGTGGGATACAAAGGATATTAAGATAATTGACAAGGGATCAGAAGTGGATGAGATATCAGAGGAGATAAGGCACTCGCTTCCAGTTTAGGACTGACATGCAACCAGAGCCGAAATGCTCTTCCCTACACGTTACATGCTCCCCACTGTCAGATGAGATAACAATGCTGTGCTGACTGTCAAATTCAGCTCGATGGAGCTGATCAATAAACACTCACAGATGAATGCCATGACATGATACGCAGGGGAAGGAGCTCTATTGTCACACATTGCCAATGGGAAAAAGATAGTGAGGGAGATGCTCAGCTTTTCAGCTCTTTGAAGTCACAGGATCATTTGATCATTTAGATTGAAAAAGGCCTTTAAGATCATCGAGCCCAGCCATTAACCCAGCACTCCCAAGTCTACCACTAAACCATGTCCCCAAGTGCAACATCTACACATCTTTTAAATGCCTCCAGGGATGGTGACTTACAGCCTCCAACAGCTTTATTTAAATATGGATTTTAAATCACATCAAAATATCATAGTATGATTTTATTAGACAAACAAAAATGTACAGTAATGACTGGTTTCATGATTGTGAGCAAAGAGATAATTTCAAAATTGCCCACTTTCACGTGGATAAATATACAGGATATTCAAGAAAAAAAATGGGGTTCTTTTACTGCAAACATCAAGCACGGGCAACCTTCTATGACCTTGCAAAATGCTGGACATTGCCCAGTTTTAAGTTGTGTACCATTGTAACACACCTCAGCAGTTTATTTATTTTTACCTGAATATTGATTTTTAAAAAAAGGATCTTCTAGGAGCTGTTTGCACCCCTGTCATTGCCTCCAGCTATGACCAATTTCTGCTGGGCTCCTCCCTGAGTCCCTCACCGTGGCCAGGTCCATCTGGGGTGGATACTCTGTAACACGGCAACAGATCAGAGCCATCCTGTGTCACCTTTGTGGGATGACTGTGGCCAGTAGAGGGGTCCAGGACAAGACCCAGCAGGCCCAGCTACCTGCACAGGTGAAAATGCACAGGATGAACTCTGGGCAACATTAAGCTACTTACTATCTTTTCAGACAAGGATGCTATTTAAGTCATCATTACAAGCAACTGTAATTTTTATTGCACATAAGTCCTTCATGGCCACCGAGCTGATGGCCCCAGCTCCCTCCTCTGTCCTTTCTCTCTCATGTGGCCACAAAATCTCGTTTTCTTTTCCCCCAGTGAGATTTTAACTACTTACCCTGGAAAGGGTCCGACTGCTGAGCCAGGAGGTGACCCATCGCTCCAGGCAGGTGTGAGGAGTCATGAAGGACTAAACATCTTCAGCAACCTCAAAGGGTCAAGACTATAACTGCTTCAAAAATCCCAGGAAACAAAAGCAAAGGAAACACCCCGATGAAACCCAGACATGCCTGCTCTCTGAACTGAACTGTGCCCCGTGCCTCGTGCCATGGGGACCATCCCCGCGCAGCCCCTGTCCGTGCTGCAGATCTCATGTTTGCCCCTATGCAGTGGCCATCTCCTTTAAAGTGAATATCCCTGATCACTTGCACTCCTGTATTCCCCAAGGAGTGTATCCTAAATATATATATATAACACTGCAGGGGCTCCTGGAGGTATCTCCAGCAGCTTGATGCTCTTCGAAGAGCACAGGAGGGAAGCAGATCAGTTGGCTCTGGCACATGCCATCTGCAGGATTTAGTGGAATTCTGAGCTGCTAGCAAACCTAACCTAGAGCTATGGTTTTCATCTCTTTTCCTTCCCCTCCTTACATAGTACATATGTGAGCGAGCTTTCCTAAAAGCAGTTAAGATGCTTTTGATCTCAATTACTAGTATCAACTACACTGAGAAAATTAGAATTCAAGATTTGTTACCAACACTTCAATTATTCAGTGTTATCAACTTGTCACCAGGCCTTTAATTATTTTTCAGTTTACACCTAATTTCCCACACTGTGATTGCTTTAGCAATGTTAAGGTAGATCTGCAACTGTAATAGGAAATGTCCAAGTCCTTTATGATGCTGGGGACTGGAAATGACAACGTTAATAAAATTCACACATCTCCTGTGCCACAAACCCTCATCAATATAGTGTTGATTTGCAGTTGACATGCTTTTTAATTATGCTCTTTTGGTACCAATAACACTTAATAATATATTCAAAGTGAGTAAACAGGATATAACACTGACTGTGATTCTGCATCTATTTAAAGATTGGGCACAAGATCATAAAATTTCACTGCCAAAGCCTTTCAGTAGTTGACTTTGCTTTTTGGACAACAGCGTGACATTGGGAACATCATTTCTGTATGGGGTATGTGCATCCAAACCATTGGTATGTACACCCAAGGCATTGGTTGTATTCTGGAGATGCTCAGAGGTTTCAGCAGTGATTAACACCGATTATGCACATAGTTATTGTTGTGTGCAGAGATCATTTGTTTTAACACACCAGGCAATTTTGACTCATCAAAACATTATGCAAAGAAGGAAACTGGTTACAGTGATGGAGCTGGTGCAGAAATTCTAACAAACCTCTAACAGAGTCAGCAAAGAGGCAATTTGCCAAGTTTCTCACCCACTCCAGGGCAGGAAAACTGGGATTATTACACCTGCTGCAGATCCCTGTCCAGGGGAGGAGCTCTTCCCATTGCTGTGCACTCAATAACCCTGGATCTCTGAGGGAAGACACTGAATAGGTTTTTTCTTCCTCTTTTCTCCTAGAAGGCCATTAGCAGTCAGAGCACACTTTGATGTGCAGGTGATGCCTGGGGAAACTCCAGGCAGCTCACCTCAGACCAACAGTCAAACTCCACTCAGTGCCCATCCCCAGCTGCCTTTCACCCCAGCCAGGCCCAGGGCTCCAAGCCGATGCACAGGTCTGGGAGGACCACTGGCATCCTCAGGCCGTGCACACATGTCCCACCACTTTTGTGCCCATCAAACACTCTGGAGACAAGCTGGTTTGAGAGTTTCATGCTGCTCATACTAATAACAGGCTTATCTAGGGTGAGAAAAAAGGTTTACAAGATCTGCCCAAACTGCCCTCTCCAGCTCTCTGGTAGCCCCTTTAAGGACTGGAAAAGTCTCTAAGGCCTCACTAGAGCCTTCTCTTCTCCAGGCTGAACAACCCCATTTTTCTCAGCCTGTCTTCATCTCACTGATTTCTTTGCAACAAAAAAATGGGCAAAGCCTATCCACTGTTATACAAAATTCTGGTCCATAAAGCTAATGAACAGAAAAATTAGGAGCTTGTGTCCAACTCTGCCCCGTTTTACACCTTGTTTGAGCATCCTGAAGCCAAAACACAGGGAGAAAAGCCTTCAGCAAGTCAGCACCTCCAGGCTGGGATCTCCCAGTCGCTACCATGATTTCCTCTTTCAGCTGGTGTATAGCTGTGTGTAAGGTTTTCAGGTGCCTGCCAGCCGTGTGCCAGCTGCTGCTCAAATAAACCGTTTGGCATGATTTGCTTTGTAACTATCTTAATGACATTTCTTGCCCAGAAGCAGATGTAGGAAATCACCTTTCTAACCAGCACCTCCATTCCCAGCCTGCAGCACCTTCTGCAAATAAATGTTGCATGTTTGAGATTTAAATTCATGTTAAATCACTAGTGCTGATCTTCCCGAGATGGGGAAGCAAGGGGTTCAAACACAGTATCCAAGTGCTCAAGATCATTGCACATTTTATGCTGTTCCTCCCTCCACTAATTGAGTTAATGCCACACACAGCTGGGAGTGCATTTGCATCCCCAAAAGCACCGTGACACTCTGAAGATGGGCTTTTTCACGTGCCAATCTGACAGCTTGACTCACAACTGGCTCCTCCCCCAAAAAATACCTGTGCCACACAGATGTGGATGACTAGCGCCCGAACCAGAACTAACTTCTCAGAAAATTGTACTTATTGCAGGACAAATTGAGTCTGCTATGGCAAAAGCCAGAATAATTGCTCAGGGGAGCACAGGGCTTATCCAGCAGTTAATTCATTATTTGTACCTTCCCAGAGCCAGGATGGAAACAGCAGGAAAGGCGGCAGCAAAAAAGGTACAAACTCCAGTATCTCAGGATCGATTTGTTCAGTTAAAGGCTTACTGCCATCACAGCAAGGTGGCAAAACACCTTTACAAGAGCTTACGGGCAGCAAAATAGAGGAGGGACCTGCTTTACTGCTGTTTTGTGATATATTATACTGATTTTAATGCAGTTAATGCTGCATTTTTTACTTTTCCATGCCTTCATATGCACCCTGAAGTCAGAGTTTAGAGAGCAAATGCTTTTCAAGTTGGGAGGGCAGGTCCTATCTTCTCCGTGATGCCAGGATATGGCAATCAGCACCTGCCAGCAGCAGCTGAGGCTGGTCTTGCCATGTGTCAAGATTGGTGCTTCAGAAAGAAATAGCAACTTGAAAAAGGTGTTAAAAGCTCTAGCGGGTTTGTGCGGCAAGGTTTTGGTAGCGGGAGCGCTACAGGGCTTCTGTGAGAAGCTGCTGGAAGCTTCCTCCATGTTCGGCAGAGCCAATGCAGGCCGGCTCCAGGATGGACCCGCCCCTGGCCAAGGCTGAGCCCGTCAGAAATGACACTAACGCCTCTGTGACAACATATTTAAGAAGGAAAAAATAAGTTGTTGTGCAGATGAAAATTGCAGCTAGAGAAGAGTGGAGGGAGAACAGGAGAACAACTTTGCAGACACCAAGGTCAGTGCAGAAGGAGGGGCAGGAGGTGCTCCAGGCACCGGAGCTGAGGTCCCTGCAGCCCGTGGTGCAGACCGGGGTGGGGCAGCTGTGCCCCTGCAGCCCATGGGGAACGATTGGGGTGCAGAGACCCACCTGCAGCCCATGGAGGAGCCCATGATGGAGCAGGTGGGTGCATGAAGGAGGCTGTGACCCCATGGGAGGCCCAGGATGGAGCAGGGTCCTGCCAGAGACCTGCAGCCCATGGAGAGGGAAGCCCATGCTGGAGCAGGTTTTCATGGTAGGACTTGTTTCCCTGTGGGGGACCCACATTGGAACAGCCTGTGCCTGAAGGACTGCACCCCACGAAGAAGTGACCCATGTGGCAGCAGTCTGTGAAGAACTGTTGCCCATGGGATGGACTCACACTGGAGAGGTTCACGAAGGACTGTCTCCCATGGCAGGGACCCCACAGGGAAAGAACTCTCCCTGAGCAGTGGCAGAAAACAACCTGTGATTAACTGACTATAATTCCCATTCCCCATCTCCCTGTGCGACTGTGGGGGAGGAGGTAGAACTTGGGAAGGAGAGAGGGGTGGGGGAAGGTGTTTTTAAGATTCATTTTACTTCTAATTCTCCTGCTCTGATTCTGTTAGTAATAAATTTAATTAATATCCCCACTTTGAGTCTGTTTTACCTGTGACGGTGATTGGTAATGGGTCTGTCTTGGTCCTTATCTCGACTCATAAAGCCCTTCTCTCCTCAGTCCAGCTGCAGAGGGAAGTGAGAGAGTGGCTTCAGTGAATACCCAGCATCCAGCCAAGGTCAAGCCACTACAAAAACCAAGCGCACCAAAAGTGGTGCAGAGCTCTGTCACCATTCTAGTGACACTTATCACACCAGGGCTGACTTCACTGCCTGCTCCCGACGATACCCTTTTTGCTGCTCTCAGTACAACTCCTCAAGGCTCTAGGGCTTCTCCACAGCTCCCTGGGGTGACCCCACGTTGGCCCCATCTCCACTGCCTTCTCTGTGATCACATCTGTGCCTGTGATGTCCAGGAGGCTGCTGTCACCCACCTCATCCCACAGCCACACAACGATGGGACACACCGTAAGGCCAGGGCTTGACTTCTTCGAGGGTCCCTGGAAGATCTGGGAAGCCAATTTCTAAAGTAAACCCAAGTCATTTATCAGGGCAGACAAACAAGCTCAGGCTCGTAGGCTCTGTGTGAGTCCAGCCTGGCCTCGAGGCAAAGCAAAGCTGCTCTCACCTTTAACAGCCTTGACAAATTGGAATAGGATGTGTCTCTATTGAGTGTGGATATTTTCCCACTGCTTTTTTTTGTAGTCTTGACTGGTGCAGGGAATCACCATGAATCTTCATTTGCTTTGCTGCATTCACACTGGGTTTATTGCAGTGTATTTTTTTCATACTAAATCCCCATGGTGGGGGTTTGGAACTAGATGATCCTTAAAGTCCCTTCCAACCCAAACCATTCTGTGACTCAATGATTCTATGAAATATACACTGGTTTGGGTAACATTCATCTAGATCTTAGTACATTAGCTCTGTCAGATCTACTACTGCTTAAAACTTTTATAGAATTTATTATTTATTAATGTGGAACAGTAAGGATACTGCCAATTCTCTCATTCCCATAAAATGGAATGCAGAACTGCCAGATGAGCAAGGCAATGGGCAGGGATGAGCACAAGGAGGTCTGAGAGCAGGCCAGGCCAGTGTTGTTGGGGCAGTCACAGTTACTAATGTGAGTGACCAAGGATCTTCCCTATATGACAGGCTTTTTATTTCAATCAAGAAAATGTGTTAGTTAAAATAATCTTGAGCATATTTATGTTATTTTTTCTGCACCATTACACAGTCATTGTGGCTAAAGGAAGAGATAATTAATCTGGTTGTCCCCCTTGCATTTGTAGGTGGTGCAGATATAGAAATTTTTCTAATCCTTAAAAATAAATACTTCCCAAATGGAAAAGCGGTTTTCAAAACATGAGCATGTTTTACTCAGCAAGGGCACTTGTGTTGCACCCTGTTAGCACAGCCATCCTTCCATTGGTTCACAAATGGAACAGAAGCAAATGCAATACAAATTCATGGAATGCAGCATTCAGAGAAAAACCTAGAGAGAAAAGAATAACAAACCCAGCCTTCACCACATGACACAAATCACCCCGTCGCCTTCATCACCAGCTGCAGCACAGAAAGGCCACTCCAGGCATCTGCCACTCCTTTGCAATGACACCATCATCTTTAGTCATTCAATGGCTTATCACTGGGACAAGACCTGCATCTGGATTTGGAAAAGGTGTAACCCAGGGAAGTGAGAGCATCTGGAGCGAGTTAAGTACCTCTGGGAGGTGAACAGCAAAACCCAATCATGAGCTAAAGGAGGAAGAAAATGATTAAGAACAAGTTGCATTTCCTTTATGACTGTGCAAACACTTAAAAATATGCTCACAGTTACATATGTAACATATCCACAATGGAATCCTTGACTTGCAAAGTGCTGGAGGGAAAAAGAAGCAAAAGAAAGCTGCCAGGGAAGCCTGTGTATGAGCTCAGCCTGTGCACAGGGGAGTGTGGGCTGACCCTGCCCAGCAGTGCTCACACAGCAAACACTGGTGCTTTGGTGCACAGCTCCCAGCTGAGCTCTGCAGGGACTGGGGAGTGTGAAATGGGCAGGAATAAGGAATGCCAATACCGGAGCTGTACCAGCACCAGCAGTTCTGCACCATAGTCAGGGATTAGCGCATTGTTTCCAATCTATGCCGTGCTGGTCAGAGCCCAGAGGAATTCATTTTGCTCCATTTTAACCCTGAAGACAAACCAACTCTTATAAACTTTAAAAATGCTATATATATGGGAGGGAAGAATTGGAAGTTGCTGGAAGACCTCATGAATGAGAATGCCAGTGCTCCAGCCAGCACTGGCATGAAATGCTGCTGTGTGTGTAAGGTGGGTTTCTCTGCTTCACCCTCCACATGGAGAGTGGACAGTAGCTGGATACATCCACAAGGAATGAGAGAGTTCACATCTTAGCAACAGCTCTGTGCATGAAGAGTGACTGAACACGTTACAGGTTAGAGAAGGCAACACTTCCAGGACTGTCCCAGAATCATAGAATTGTGAAGCTTGGAAAAGACCTCCAAGACCATCAAGTCCAAGTGTTAAGCCAGCATCACCATGTTCCCCATTAAACCATATACTCAAGTGCCACATCCTCATGCCTTTTGAACACTTCTGAAGATGGTAACTCCACCCCTTCCCTAGGAAGCCCGTTCCAATGTCTGATCAACCTTTTGTTGAAGTAATTTTTCCTAATACCTAATCTAAACCTCACATGCCTTGGACATTCCTTGTCCTTGGAGAACAGGAATGAAAAAGGATTTCGCCTCTCCATAATTATTCTTAATAGTAGGAGGGTGTCAGCTTGTTGTCTTCTTAGCAGGAGAAAATATCCCAGCCAGTCCTTTTCCTGTCTGGAAGGGGTGATTCATGGGGGGACACATGACACACGGCAGCTGAGCTCTCCTGCAGAGGGGGGAACCAGCAGGCGACGGGCTCCAGCCCTGCCTGCAGCCCTCTCATCCCCACGCGCTTCCCAACAGCGCTCACAGCCCACCCTCACATGGATTGCCAGGAGAGGGGCTGAGGAACACAGCACAGCTCTGCAAGGGACCCACTGATTCCTCCTCTGCTCATCAGCAGATTTCCCCCTCCCTGCCTTGGCCTTTGAATCTCCCCAGGGTATTTCATGCTCCCAAGCTGTTCTTCCTTCTGGTGCTCATCCCTGGCCCCCTCACATGGAGAAATTTGGGGAGCTGCTGGCACAGCAGGGTCTGATCCCTCTTGCCTGGTCACATCAAAAGAGCAAAACCATTAGGCTCACTACAAGAAGCACATCACCCTCACAAACGAACCCAGACGTTTCCCCTCATGCCTGCTGGCAGAGCCACTCGGGGCCAGCCCCGCTCTACGCAGGCGGCAGCAGAGGAGCTGAAACCAGCAAATGACTCCTTAGGAAAGCGGGACAGAAGGGACTTCACACCATCATCTGGGTCCATTCGTGAAATTGGTCATTTGATGAAGTAATTGGGGTGCCTGGCCCTGCATCCATGGCTGGACAACACTGACATTTTGGCTTCCGCCCAGGCACGTTGCGATAAATGGAGCTGTCAGGTCAGAGCATGCCGATTCATTTTCATTCAAGCACCTATTTAATATTCATCACGTTATAGGAGGACATTTTTATGTCGGGAAAAACACAAATGCTCTCCCGAAATGACTCAAGGGCAATAAAGAATAAATTGTCTTTAAACCTGTATAAAGGATGCTGAAGTCACAAACAAGGCATAAAATAATATGGAGGTGGAAAGTGCTTTTTCCTTATTAGGTTTATCAAAGTAAAACTAGGCTGGTAAGCTTGTTTTATCAAGCAAATGGATGTGGTAAAAAAAGGAAATTAAAATTCTGATCCATATTCATTGTTTCAGTGTCAGCAAGGGAAAAAAAAAGCTCCACTTTTTTTTTTTTTTTTTTTTTTT